>JAQFZQ010002888.1:0-12303 GCA_034696005.1 Glomeris marginata | reverse complement strand
TTAATAATTAAGATCGTAAGTTTCCGAGTCGCGATTTACCACCCCCAAAATACGCTCCACCCGGCCGTGCGCGTCGTGGGCCCTTAAGTTGTATATGTAGCTACTAACGAGTATTAATGATGCACTCACTTTAAAGTTGAAGTTTTCCCTGGAGCCACCCTTAAGCAGCAATTTGCTCTCCATCTGTTCCAACTTGTCCAGCAGACTAAATTTGAAAAGACCCTCTGAAAAAATGCAACACGTATAAGCTTTCCAGAGTGCAATGATTTATACTGGAAGGTAGTTTTGAAAATGAGACTGATTACCGTCAACAGTGAGCCAATCTTCAGGTTTGGGCATCTGAGATGAATTCAGCCTCTCTTTATATTCGAATATCACAGAGTTGGAAATGACAAATCCTTCGCAGGCCACTTGCAATGTCACTAAGCCAGCTTCATGAGCTGCAATTAAAAGTTAAGGTCTTAATCAGCAAACTCAGACACACATTCGCAATTCCCATAAATGACATGCATATTATTAAATATTCAATTGGCTCAAATGGCACAAGTTAATTATTATCAATACCTGGGCAGAAACACCTGAGCACCCCACTTTGGATGAGTGTTGTAGGAACAGCCACAGCATCAAAGAGTACACTATATGGTGACGTTGTAGAGTACCACGGACCGGTCACAAGAACCTTCACACCACCCTTTAATACAAAAAATTATTGTCAATAAAACAAGTACAAGTGATATGATCTTCCATGACAGTTTCTAATTCACAGACAATGTAACCAAAACCTATCAATTTCAACAGGTAAAGTACTACTTCTTGCTACCATGTTGCAAAAATTTAGTAATTCCAGTAATACCATATTCCTTCTAGTTGAAATTATCAACTGTAATCTAATTAAGACCATTGTTTAGATACAAAATAAACATTAATATTAATAAAATACTATATTAAATATTGCATAACTGCAGCATTAAATAATTCCCTGCCATTTCCAGGTTTCCCAGGCTATAGTGAGATCCCCATACAATAATATGATACAGTAGAAGTTATCTTACAACTAATTGGATAAATCTTAAGAAAATTAAGTTCAAATTAGGATGTGATGCTCTAAAATGACGGACAGCAATTGAAACTACATTTTAATTTCTCGATGTAAGTTGACAGCAATAAGAAAAAAAATATACATGTACATATTTGTTGACTGCAAGGGAAACTGACTAAAAAAAGGAGTTAAACGTGTACTTGAACTCACCTCAGGGTAAGACCATTCAGGGGAGTAGTCGGTGATGTTGGCTGTTCCTTCGCGATAGTCCATGCGGCACACGGTTGGCCCCGAATGTGAATTCTTGGAACTGGTCTGGGACATGAGAGGTGCTTGGTGGCTTGGCCTGGAGTCCACCAGTTCAGGATGGAGTGTATCCAGGTCAGGGAAATCAGTGAGCATGTCGAAGGCGTCCAGGTTAACAAAAACATCCTCGTCGGGGCTCGAGATGTCGTTGTCGATGAAGTCCATCGGGTTCAAATCATCCGAATCAATGTCCAGGTGTCGTTCACTTTTCAAGGAACCTCTTGGCGTTGAACACGATGGCAAATTGGCAGAAAGCGTCTTCTGGATATCCTCCTGAGACAAGTCCAGCGTTTCGTCGAACAGCGGCATCGAGTCCGCTTTGCCGGGTCCCACCGACGCCGGAACATCTGGCAGTTGCCCGAAAGGAGATGGTTCCACTTCCCCGTTAGAATGGCGTTCCATCTTGACACGAGTTCCATCCAGATGATGCCTGAATCCAGAATCTATAGCGTGCGGTGGAGACGTGTCCATCCGACAACTGCCGGCATCTGACCTCGTGAGCTGCTGTGCAGCGGTTAAAGATAACGTCCTGGTCACCTTGGCATCATCTTTAACCCTCGTCCTATCTCCACATCCGGAAGTTGTTGTAGTCGTCAAGGACGACGTCACTGAAGTTGCAGTAGGTGTCCCGGAAGTAGCCGTGGACGTTACGTTACCTGCCACAGAACTCTGTCCTTGGCTGCACACAAAAGATGCCAGGGTAAGAGGCGCGAGGGACGTTGGTGCCACGCCCATACCCATACCGGAAGCGGAAGTCCCATTCAGAATAAGCAGCCCACCACCACCTCTAAGCTGGGACAAGTTCAGTATGAGAGGTGTTGCCGCGGAACCGTTGCCACCCGAACCGCTTCCGCTTAGCCCCACCGCTGAGCTACCGGTCCCGCCGGAATTGGTGCCACCACTATTTCCGGAAGTGTCACTGGACAGATGAGGTAAACAGGAAGGAGCCAACCGGAGATTGGTCGTGGTGGTAGCAGTGGCTGCCGCTGCGGCAGCAGCCGCCGCCGCTGCAGCCGCGGCTCTTGCGGCACGGCTGCTGGATGCGGATGTGGTCACACCTCGAGACTGAAGGGTACTGGTGGTACTGTTCGAGGTCACTTTGGATGCTAGAGTACCGTAAGTGGTTGCGGTGGCTGTGGTGGTGGTAGTTGGTGCGTTTGAGCCCGGAGGTGTTGCGATGGCGGATGCAGCGGACCCAGTTTTAGGGGAAATGATACGATGGAGGGTGTGATTGCATTTTAAATCGCAAGGGGTGGTGGCAGCAGGTGCTTTGGTGTCACAGACGCACTCGTGAGTTTTCACGTGAGCTCTGGCTCTTTGCTTCTCCATGAGTTGCTGTACGATGGCTTCGACCGTCTCGGCCGTCTAGCGTACAACAATCAAGTTTAAGTACTACTACACAACCAGAAATTAAATATGCTAAGTGTAAAATGATGCAAATCCCAATAGGAATTAACATATACATAGAATAGTAAGGACTTAGTACTATTATGCATAAAACGTAATGGTCACGTATCGAAGCGTTGCGCGTACAAGGATCCTGAAAGCCATTTGCTACGTACACAGACCTTAGTTAGGCTTATCCCTTTACTGGTTAGGACCCTTGAACATGTCAAAGCTTCAATGGGGACCACATGCCAACATGATACTCACTGAGATTTCCAACTCGTTGTTGAAATCAGGTTCATTTTCACTAAAGACTGCGGTGGAATCAACGAAGGAAAATTTCTTAGTTACTGCACAATCAAATGACACGGTCATATGTCATGTGAGCTAGGTAAACTTTTTGGGGCACACATAAGAAACGGAATCTCAATCTCTCACACATGGGCTTCAGCTGCGAGATCAGTTCATCTTTGGTCCACTCCTTCTTGTCGCCGCAGAAGTTGAGGCTCGGCGAGATGACCAGTTTGTTGTCATCGCTGTACGGGACATTGAGGTAGTGTACCAGCACTATGTCCGGATTCTGTCGTAATTGCAACGTCTCGGTCACGTGGACTCGTGATTTTCAAACCCCTAATAATATGAGGTGTGGCCGTGAACGATAAAACGCATGCGACGTGCTTCCAACATCTGTTCATAGGTGGCACACTGTCGGTTTGGGCCATGTTCCAATGCCTACATTCATTCCTTGACTTATGGGCTTCTTACAATTACTTATTTGGGAAGTGTAAGTAAGGTGTAAACGAAGATTGTTATATCTCTCTTTCAATGCCAAGTGGCAAGAAATAAAATTACAAAGGGTCCTATATCACCACATGCAACTATAAAATGACAAACTTTACTGATTGATAAAGATCTTAGGTGTTCAAACCATTTTGAATCACCCTGTATATACAGCAATTTATACAAGCTCTTATTCCTCTTTTAAACTAGCTAATTTTTCATAAAATTAGGATAAGATGTATACTATTAAAAATGTTATTCTTGATCAGATAATTGTATTTTAAGACTTCACTGTAATAGCAATATCAGCAACTGACCAATGGAGGCGTTTCTACTATAGTTCTACTATAGTTCCTTGAAATGACATATGGTATACTGCATAATGTATTGGGTATGCATTTTTTGGGAGATGTGGGCGTTACCCTATCCCCACAGGATTGGGTGAAATGATGAAACCAATTGCGAAATAGTGCAATCTTATTTGCATTTCAGCTGAATCATTTTCAGTACTATAGGCCTATAGGAATAACATGAATTGAGTTGTGATAACTGCAAAAGCTCATAGACTGTCAATACAACTGGAAAGTTATTTCATCATTGAATTAGGAAAATAAATGGAACTGTTCTTGAAACATTGTTATATGTAAAAAGAAATATTTGCTGATGCCCTTTGACATTTAGATTGGAAGACAAGATGCAGCAACAAATCCCATGTCTTTCCTCGCAAAACAATGAAAGGAAATGCTTTGATGTTCGTGGAAACAAAGCATAAAAAAGTAACTGATCTGCCAAATGGGAGCAATATCTGGAATCAAAGCCAGAATAAGTTAGACAGTAAAAAGAAATTTATAATGTATACTCACACTTGTTAATGTTTTAGAAAGAAAAATATTGCAACGTCTGCTGCTTTTACTATTGCCCTGCAAACATAAACATTTATTGCCTCTTCTTTTTGTTCCTGGGAAACACATTGTCTTGCTGCTGCATCCATTTGCATACAAGTTATTTATATAATACGTCACTTGATGATACTCTCAACAAATCCCAATACAATATGCATCTTCACTAAATTTAATTTCATCATTCCCTTTCATTATGTAGTTTTAAATAAAATACTGGATTTAATTCATCAAAATAAGTTTTACTTCAACAAAAGTGTCCCATTGGTTTCTAAATACAGTGAACCTAGCTTATAATCAACTCGGATATTGACAAACATCGTCTATAGTCAACAAACTCCAAGGTGCAAATGTTAGGCCATTTTCTTAGGGAGGTTTACACCAAAAAAGGTTACACACAATTGATTTATGTATTTGCAGTCTAGCCTTGAAACAACTAAATTCATATATGTATATATCTAAATTAAAATAATGTATATTGATATTCTAGGTGTAGGTATAATATAAAAAATATTTGGTTAAGATGTATAACTTGGGATTGGGGGATTGGGGGCCAATGGGGAATTAGTGCAACCTTGAACCGCCAAATATACCACAAGAGGGGATATTTCTTGTTTCTCATGAGAGGCAGAAAGTCATCTAATGGAAGGCAAAGTTATGCTCAGACAAGCAACTCTTTTCAGGCTATATCTGGTAGGAACATAAATCTGAAGACGCCCAGGGAGAAATCAATCCGGAATTTCCTTCAAGTATAGTTCATCCATTTGACGGGGTGCTAGGATAATGCACTTGCATGTTGCATATATTATTATTGATCACTGCGTTTGGAAAAAGGAACATTTTTAAAGATTTTTTTGTTATCACCATGCAAATTCATCAAACCCTATCCGGAAGAATAGAGTTGCAAAAGTGCATTTTTCAAGCTTACAGATGTAACTTTTTGACAACAACATTTCATGATTTTACAGACAGAAAGAAAATGATAACATCTATACTGAATTATAGACATGATAGATTTATAACTTGCTGAACGAAAAATAAAGCAATATTTCTTTATGTTCTTTATGGGATACTATATTTAGAGGATCTTAAACTGTCAGTACTATTTTCATTGAAATATGTATTAATTATGTAAATGCAGCCATTTAGCTTAATATTAATGCCATTTTAATACTGTTGCACTTTAAAGAAGATATTATGTTTATTTATCAAGTGCCTTCAAAGAATAACTAACTCATCTTGATACAACTCATTCAACTTCCCTAACTAAGATCCTGTGCGGATCTCTGTTCCTTTAGTTTACTTATATTTCATTGCATAGTATTTACCTGTTTTTCAAACAGTATTACATTCATTATACTACTGTTTAGCACATCACTAAATTACCCCACCAATAGCTAACTTGAAAGAAAGACCACTTTTAGGGGCAAAAATCCAAAGTGTCCTGATATTTCCCTGATTTTTTAAAGGAAATTATATGCCCTGATATTTCCATGAAATCCCTGATTTTACAAGGGTGTCTACTAAACTTTCAATTCAAAGGTCACATTGTGCGTATAAATGAGTTGTTGCCAATCATGAGACACAAGTTGGAAGCTAGGGAAAATGCAATCGCTTAATTGGTGTGGGAAACAAGACACTACACTGACAGAGAGGAATTCATGTTTGTTTTTGTGTGTTTTTTTGTGGGAGGGTTTTTGTGTTCATTTTGCTGGTTGTGTCGAGAGACAACGATCGATATTTGGAGAGAAAGAGAGATGAGGAAGATATTTTTGTCAACCTGAAGAAGCCAGTAGCATCTGCGATGGAAAGTTGGCAAGATGGCGGAGTGCACGTAGCAGCCGTAAATGCACTGGGTGAGAAACAATCAAAATCAAGCACCATTATTCCAAATCAAATCACATTCCTTCTTCCACTCTTCTAAACTCCTCTACTTTTATACCCCATGTCGATTTTTACTTTTACATGTAACACCCCAACACAAAAAAATAATGCAAACCACACACACTCTCTTTCTAGCATAAGTGGGCCAAATAACACCTCCTTCCCAAAGACTACTTTTGAATCATTCATGAGTTGTCCAAATGGAAGTGAGAGAGAGAGAGAGAAAAAGTCTGAAAATTTCAGATGAAACGACCACGAAATATTAAATGAAATATGCCAAGTTGTAAATCAACTTTTTAGATGAACACCCAACCCCATGACCATGTAACCACCAACAAAAAAAAAATGGTTACATATAAATATACATGAATTTTTTTCCTTCATTTTTGGAAAATGTCCAACCCTTGCCATATCTTTGTTGAAAAATTATTTATTTCCATGAACAATAAATAATTTTAAACTATATATATATGACACTTTTCATTTCTATTTTTTACAATATTCAATATTAAAATAAATGTATAGACTCTATATGCAAAATAATAAAAATAATAATAATGAAAGAAATGATTTATAGTGTGCACTGTTCACTTTTGAGACAGCATGAAATATTTTCTTACATTGCCAGCAGGAATTTGCAGGAAATCTTTTTAAATTGCATTACATATTCATGGCATAATGCTGATGAAAGCTGCAGAGAATAATGGATTAAAATCTAAAGATTGTTGAAGGCCAAAGTTCACATGGGAACAAGTTAGCATTTGAAATCAGTCTTTTGCATAAGTATAAATTATTAAAATGTCATATACGGGAGAGGAATAAACAATAAGGGTACTAATGAAATAAATGCATTGCAGATAATGCAGGCAAATTTCTAATAAATGTAGGTCCATATGTTGTTTCTATGGGGAAATGTTTTAATTTGAAAATATAGAAGGTGAAATTTTCTAAATATTACTTGTGGTACGTAACATCTTCTATATAGTTATGTTAATGCACTGCAATGTTGGTGGAATGGTAATTGCAGGAATTTAGCGCCTGAAACCGAAAAATGCATTATAACACCGAAAAATCGAAATTAATTAAACGTGCAAAACTGCTGAGTCAGATAACAGCAATCGATAAATTTCATTTGAAAAGTAAACATTCTCATAATAAATATTTCACCATTAAATTTCCATGATAAAAATGTATGTAATCGATATTTAATAACGCAATTTTATATCGTTATTATGAATCTGAAATATATTTACAGAATTCATAGTAGGCCCATATGCATCCAGAAAAATTAAACTTTGAAGAACTAATGATAACCAGTATAATAGCAACATTTGTAACACAAACTAAAATAGTTAATAACAATAATGTTTAATGACAACAATATTTAATAACTGCAATATAGTTAGTAATAACAGTAGTTAATAATAATAATAAATTTAACATAGGGTACATTTTGAAAATTATATTAATAAATAATATTATAAAGGCTATTATAAATGTACATAAAACTTTACTATAGATCTTACAAGATGTTGCATTAATTCTAACTGAAATCTTAATTAATAAACTTGTCATACTATAATTACTTATTACATTTCTTACCTCTGTTCCTTGAACTTTGAGCTTCATATGATCTTCTCTGGTAGTTTTTCCATCCTTTCGTTTTTTCCAACAATACCCATCTCTGCGATATCGTACCTTTTTCCGGCTGTATAGCAGCATGGAACCACTTTTCGGCCTATAGCAATACATAGGCAACAAAAAAATGTTCAAGCAAATATTTCAAAGCTTTTCACTGCCGAGGAAGAAGGAAAAAAAATGAATATAACAAGTGAAAAGATAGAGGGAAAAAACAAGGAAGCAATCCGCTCTATACGAGTGCAATTGCAATTTTCGCCCAAAAGTGTCACAAAAAGCAGTTTCACAAAATCCTAGTTTACGATCGCACATGAAAATGCAGTTTCCTTCACCCATTGCACACTGGCTTTAGAGTGCCTTTGATGACTAAACTATAGACAAATGCTCAAATCCACAAACCATGTAAATTTTCAGAAAAAAAGGAAGAGGGGATCATAAGAAACCAACAAGGAACAAAGAAGACAAGTGAAATCTCTAAAGTCAATATTGTATGAATGATAATAATAAATAAAAACCACAGCTTTGAAAACAATTCAAGTAACATTTTCATGAAAATCAGATACAGATTTCCAAAATCTCATTAATATTGTTAATGTTTGTCCTACATTGAACATTATCAATTGTTCTATGAATAGAAAAAATTATAAAATATAATACTATGAACATTTCAAACCCAGATAAAATTGCAACATTATCAAAAAAGTTAAATTGTTTATATAAACCATCATTTAGGCCTATTACAAATAACCAAAACAAAATCTTTAGGGTAAATCTTTAAAAGTAAATACAATTTTATGCAATTGCAAATATTAAAATGGGGTAGTACTAATATAGTAATGCATGATAACAGTTATTAAACATTTTGCTGCATTATGTATATGACAGTTAACAAGTAAAATTATTGTTTTTCCCTAAACAATAAATAAGAAATTTAAAAAGTATTCTAACCTGATTTTGACTTCTTTGGACAGCCATTCTTCGTGTTTCTCAAAGCAGATCAAAATGGCCGCAATCTCCTATACACAAAAACATAACAATGTTGTGAAAAAAGGGAGTGGAAGACAACAAACGTCGGATCGAGTTACAAGTCGGCAATATTTGTGTCAAAAGAAGTATTGAAACACGAATACAAACTGGCATTGATCGGAGTCAAATGCACATTGTTACGATATATTTACATTTGAATAGCAATTGGATATGTATCGATTTGCCAGTTCACTTTTATCGCGTTTCAACACTCAATCGATTGCCATAAAACATGCAAATAACAATCCAAGTGCAGCAGCCATATGTAAACAATTTTATAAAATTCTCCATAAAAAGTTTCAAGTGGAAGTAAAAAAGGAATAAAAGTTACTATAAAAAACGTTGAACTCGGTTATATTGAATACGAAATAAAACTGGGATATAGTGTCAGACTAATTAAAATATATTATAAATAAGTACAAAACCTTTAATCAAACTTGACCTTACATTTTGCCTTCAATGCTATATTTTTAATTTAATTTTTATTTCATTAACGGTTGGATTTAGACAACTAATTCCAATTAGGAAGTTGTAGAGCACAGTTACATTATTCTAAAAATAATTAATTTGCGAAAGTACAACTAAACTATCATGTTATTTTTTATTTCCGAAATATGACAAATCAGTGCATTGCTGGAAAGCTTTCTCTACGAACCGAGAGAAATGCAATGCAGTGAAGCAAAATAAGTTTTCAGTGAATTTCATTAAAAAATGCATTATCCTACATTAAATTTATTGTGTAAAAATTAATTAACATTGTAATTTTCATTGAACCCAACAATAATACAGTGTAATCAATCTTTAGGCATGATACGGATTGGAAGAAACTCAATACCTCTATTTATAGATATTGTATTGCAACCGTATTCAATTCTTTGTTACATTTTAGTACTCGACATGTTCTCATACAATGGCATTTAATTGTGTTGAAGAGATTGGCAGATGTTTCAAGCCGATTAAACACCCCGAGGATTTTCTATCGATCACTGGCATCAAAGGGTTAGACAGACCTAATGACGCATTGTATTCATCCACCAATCCAATTATAGATCTCCAACAAATGCTAGATGCCAAATGGGCCGAAAGACAGACAATAGGGAATTGTGGAGCAAAAATACCACAGACATCCTGAACCAATAAATGCAACATACATGAAGAATAAATAGTCTTCCCAAAAGTACCCAAAAGTAAGCTTATACAGTTTGTCTGCACATCAACAGTGATATCAATTACAATTAAATGTACTGATTATAGTATATAACGTTATTAAAAAAGGACTGAACACTTTCTAATAGTACAGGGTGTCTACTAAACTTTCAATTCAAAATTCCAGTATACTTCCAGTATTTTCAAGGATATTTTTGAAACTTTTTTCCAGGACACAAAATACAGTGAAAGATAATTACATAACAAAATACATTAATACCTTTAAAAACTGATGAATAAGTGGAATGAACCATTACATTTTAAGACAGCTGCCTGATTGGTATTTTGTTCCAAACAAATTAGAAAAGCAACACAGAAATCAATAAACATTTTCCAGGATTAGGAAAAAATCCAGTTTATTTCCAGGATTTCAATGACAACAAAAAACTTCCAGGACTTCCAGTATCAGTAGACACTCCGTAATATATTTAATACAATATTTATGTAAGGGTTTTCGTTTGAAAATGGGCACTTCTTGATAGTTACATATTTCTACCACCACAGGGATTCCATACATGCCATTCAATAAAATTTCTATAATTTAAGGGTCCTGTAAATTGGAACACGTTTCACTCATTTGGTATAAGAGTTGAAAGTGGACAAAATGAAGCTAGGACAAACGTCTTCTGCAACCATTAATTGTACAAATGTCTTTTGGTCTGACTGCTGCCATGGTTGCACCGAGATTTCAAATCCCAATGCGTATTCTGCACCAATTCCTTTTTCCCCTTTTGCCTGTATCAAATCGACAATCGGATCACGCTACTCTTTCATTTTTCTCATTTGGCATGTGTGTACTTCTAACAATAGCCAGCAAAAGTCACAACTAAGCAGAAACCTGACAACGCAATTTTTTCTCTTTGTCTTGCACGAACTACAGGACAAGATGGCGCCCAAAACACACAAACCTTTCTGAAACTTGGTGATCATATACTAACTATAGTATATGCAATATAAGTGCTTTGTTAAATTGAAAAAGGCATCAAAATGTTTAAATGGAGTTGTATTACAATCTATATATACAAAGTGATCAGCACTATTTACAGACAACAAATTAATTTGTCACAAGTACCTATAATATTTCTTCCTGGTTTAGACTTTCACAAGCAAATTAATTCAAGTTAATTTGTCTAGGACCTATTATAGGACCAAAAACAAATATGCCCCTGTGTTTGATATTAAAATACGTGACAAGGAATTAAGTTTGATACATGTGCTGGTCTTAAAACAGCAATGCATCAATTTATTGAAACCCGTTAGGAAATGATAATTAGCTGTCAAGCTTGCTGATTATGGAAGACAGAAAGGAGAAAAACATGCACTTCCATATCACGTGGTGTAATTTGCGACTAGGCATTTGCACCCAATTAGCCTACATGCAAAATTCACATTACATTAATCCCAATAATTAAAAACTGTAATGAAGTACTAAATCGAATTTGCTGCATATACTCAATGTAATTGTATTATTCGTACAGCTGGGAAATTAAAATATATCAGGTCCATATTACTGTACAACAAATTCCTTCAAAAAACCCTTTAAATTATGTTACAATTGTTTTCTGTGTGAAATATGTATGAAGTGTATGGAAAGGTCCCAATTGGCTGACATGGAGAAATGACGTCATAGGTCAGTTGAGTTCACAAGCCATCTGCTGACAGTGTTGCCAATTAAATCGCTACTGCATTCATAGTTAAGACCATACTGATGATGATTGACACAACACCATGCTGTTAACATTCATTGTTCAGCATGTATGGCTTATAAATATCATATTTGCCATTGATTTCATCCATTTGTTGGACACATGATGCAAGGGAATAATTAGATATTAGTATTTTTTGACAGTCACTTCAGGTGGAACATCAAACCGGTTTTAAGGACTATACGTGCCAACAGGGGGGCCCTGGTGGTGACTATGTGCATAACTGGAAGCATCGCAGTTGTCAACTTTGAAAATCTGCAATAAATGTATGGCTAAGGTTACAGTTAAGATACAAATTGCACAAGGCATACATGATTCCGTGCTATAATTTGGTTGCAGGTTCGTTTTTGGGCGAACTTTATATTTTGTGCGAAATATTCTGAAATATGTGCAGGATATTCTGATTTGATTACATTTGGGAAATCATGAAAAA
>JAQFZQ010002887.1:0-12304 GCA_034696005.1 Glomeris marginata | reverse complement strand
GCGCTGAATTGTGGGCGTGGCCAATGCTAGCCAATGATCGCGAGGCATGGTCGATGGCCACTCTCTCATTAGTATAACGGCTCTCTATACATTCTACTCTGTCAGCGCCCCCACTAGGTTAATTTTAAAAGCTCAGTTTTATAAGCTCAGCGCCGGGAGCACTGCTGTCGTTTGCACCTATATTTAAAAGTTTAAAACGACCTATTCTTGATCGTTCTTGATAACCAATTCAGGACAATAGTGAAAATATCCATAATCTTTTCTAAGTTTTAATAAAACAACTCTGTAATACGACTTCAGGACTCTTGAAACTGCATAGCTTGTTACAGCACAACTTTTGTTATCAGTACGCCATCTTGAAATAAAATGGCTTTGACAGAAATACCTGCTCAAGTTATTATCTATTTTATCCAATAACTTTTGAACTGAGTTAACATTCAGTTCACAGAATTATATGCGTCATGGGAATATATTATTGCCATATTTGAGTTTTACCTGGTTTTACATACTGCATGTGTTTCAATTTAATAGATGCATGTAAACAATATTTAATTTTCCATCTCTTTTGTAATATCCTGCACATGGGAAAATGACATGTGGTCCATAATATAAAAACAGTTCCATTAACCCAATCAAGTATAGCCTAATATAATAGTTCCAATTCGTACTGTCAACATTTAATCATTAATTAGGTATATGGTGACATAATCCACACATAAAACATTGAACCATGCAGGATCTAGTATGTACATAGTTTCAGTCGATCTAGATTCCTTTCTTATCATATAATTTATCAGTAACCTCCTTGACAATGTTATAAGGTAACTGCCATTATCATGGTTACTAGGAGTGTAATGGCAGCCACGTGGCTGCCATTAGTTTCATTTCCTTCCACCAGGGGTTGTAATACATAAGATATTTGGCGCTGCTGCATGTAGTCATATAGGAAATGTCATCACCACTGGAAAAATTCCAATAGATACACCTTAATTGCCAAATCTTGATTGTATTATCTGTTTAGATGGGGAGAAACTTAGACTTGGGCGTTACTTAATGCTGAACATTTATCATCTGGCTTGCATTGGTTGCCATTCAGTTGACAAGAGCAGTTGGATCTTTCAATCACATCCAAAATGGGCTCAATATTCAGGAGTGAGGAGATGGAAAAATGTCAGCTGATCATTCAAAGTGATGCAGCATACACATGTGTGTCCGACATGGGAGAATTGGGAATGGCGCAATTTTTTGATGTAAGTTATACATATTTTTCATTAATTAACTCTCATCTTCATACATAAATATAAAAATATGGAACATGCAATTTAAGGAAAATTCCAATGTATTAAAAAGGTATTACTCTTGGTATTACCAATGGTATTACATATAAAATATGTTGTAGGGCAAGTTCTCAAATTAGAACTAAATATTTTGGAAAGTTTAGCAACAAAGCTACAGTGCAATGTGCCAAATACTATATTGCAACACCGTGTGCACTATCTATTTGTAATTTGGATACAATAGATGACAAACGCAGTATTACAGCTGATAAAGGAGATAACATGTACAAAACCAAATGTACTAAAACTTTAAAACATTCAAAATATTACACAGGCTATGTAGTATATTTCTTATTAATGTTGTTAAAAATACACAGACAAACTCCCATTTGTTATAAAATGTGGAACTATATAAGAGCAAAATGTGAATGACTATGTTGAAGTAATTTACTAGCAGTAGTAAAATTCCTATAGAATATAAAGATATTACGATAGTTATAAATGTTTGGCAACATCTTCATAAATGAAGTAAATATTGAGTGGTCACATGTCTAGTTTGGCAATTAACAAACTTTATGTATGCTGACTGGAAGTAATCCAAATGTAAAGCACAAACACGGCATTTAATGATTTCCAAACCTTGTAAAAAGGTTCTACATATTAGCTATTTCATATCATGAAAACAGTATAATTAAAATAAAAATGATTATATACTGTATATGTCCTTCAATAATGCAAAAGTCAGGTCATATTCGTTACATATCTTGAAATATGTACAATATACCGGATGTGATTACATACTAATGTAGGAAGTCTACAATTAAAAACGCTATGCACGTGGCCTTGAACATAGTTTTCAAGGTTATTTCACATTTATTTTGGAAAGAACAGGAGATAGGATATTAGTACAAATTGGGAAGTTGTAGCCCATCCTCTATTTAGTATATTCTCATTAGAATTAGAATTCTACAAGCAAATTAAAGGAGGAATTTATATAGAATTTGTAAAACGGGTTGGTTGCGCGTGAATGTTCGCCGCGCAGAAAAGCTTTAATTTCTGCATCACCCTGTATATAGTAACGTATTGAAGTTGCAAACAAACAAAACACTGGTTTTTGAATTTAGATCCATAACATGTTAACAGACTTGTGTTTATATGATATAAAATTTTCAGCTCAACGTAAGCCAAAATGCGCAATCGCGAAAATTCGTCAGCGAAGTTCGAAGATGTGATGACATGGAAAGGATATTAAGTACGAAAATAATTTAACAAAATTTTCAATACTATGTTAGTTTTAAATAGTACTAACACGTGTATAACTATCAATTCATTTTCAGAAATGTTTGAAAACAAATTGAAAGCCGCGAAAATCCCAGTCATCGACACGGAAGACGTGCCGGAAGCACCTCAACCAAAACAGATGATAGATTTAGAAGTAAATTCATTAAATATCATTCAATCGATCAATCAATCATCTTTGTAAATCATTTATCAATAATTCCCTATAACAGGCTCAGCTTGGAAGGATTGAAACAGAGCTGCGAGAAGTGAACACCAATACGGAAACTTTGCAGAAGAATTACATTGAGCTGAACGAGTTCAAATATATTCTGGCAACAACTCAGGATTTCTTGGATGAGGTATACATTTAAATTAGTTGAATTATTTAGTTGCAGCTTAACATTTCATGGGAATCAATGCACAATTATAGCAACATCGTGACGTTGTCGAAGATGGTGCTGCGTTTGGCCCGGATGGATTGCAAGTTCAGGGATCACGTGTGAGACTAGAGTAAGTCTATTACAAATACCACACGAAAAGTGGGTTTCCATATGTACAATAATTTCACATGTATGTAATTTAAATTAATGTAGAATATAACATTGAAATAACTTACCGCGCGCCGAGTCTTGCTTCACGCAACAATTTGGGTTGCTTCTGTCCAATTCTGCCACTTTTCATCCCTGTATATAATGAGAATATAATTAGTTACATCAAGAATATATAAGTTTTAATTACATCAGACATTATTATTAGTATGTCAAATTAGCTTTTCACTCACTGGTTTAGATCAAAATTGATATGACCCAGTTGATTTAGCACCATTTTGATTTACAAAATACCATACCACAAACAAAACATATTTCTCAACTTAATCAATTTATAATAAATAGCCCAATGTTATCTAATTACTATAAATAAAACCTACTTTGATATCAAAAAGTGACGTTATATGTTAGACAATCATCTCGGCTCGTGCCAAGTGATAAATTCGTATATCCATACATGTAATACAAACTCATAGCATAATTATTTCTCTAAATTTAGTTACATGGCTGGAATAATGCATCGAAATAAAATGCCTTCATTTGAACTGATGCTATGGAGAGCCTGTCATGGCAACGTTCTTCTCCGCAAAACAGACATCGAGCTCGAATTGGAAAACGACTTGACAGTAATAAATACAGGAAATAATAAAACCCAACTTGATAAGAATGTAGATTTACACAATTCCCATTTACAAATTAAATTGACATCAATTCCAAAATCCTTATGAAAAGATCCAAAAAGAAATGTATCGTACGTAATGCCGCGAATCAAAATTATAGGAAGTGCATTTACTTGTTATCTGAAGAATCCTGAACATTTTGCAACATTCTGATAAAGCAATTAGAAGATAACAGATTGCAAAGTATCAATGTATGTTCAAAGTTCCTGTAACTAATTTATAAATTCTGCGCAACAACATCCCGCAATGCGCAATAATGAATTTCGACAGAATCTTCCATTAAAATTACTAAGAACTGTATATAATCCATCTGCACAATTATTTGTATTTAATTCTTTACAAGTTGGGGTAAATACATATAATAAAAGTTCTACAGAAACTTTTAATATTAATAGAAAACTTTCCAACATTTTACGTATAGCAGACCGATGACAGTAAAAAGTCAATGTTCATTGTATTCTTCCAAGGGGATAAACTGAAACAAAGAGTTAAGAAAATATGTGCTGGGTAAGTTAATACTATAGTCTTGTAATATTTAGAAATACGAGGTTTGTAATACAGTTGAATATGTGAATTTGATTTTCAGGTATCACGCGACAATGTACCCTTTTCCAGACACCCCCGCGGAAAGAAGAGAAATGGCAATATCAGTGGCCACAAGAATAGAGGATTTGAAAATTGTATATACATACTAATCAATGCACTAATGAGCATTAAACATATGCACTGATATTTTATCCCATTATTGACACGTAGGTGATGTCGCAGTCGCAAGACCATCTGCAACTGGTGTTGAAATCTGCTGCCAAAAACCTTAAGACGTGGTTCATCAAAGTGCAGAAAATGAAAGCAATATTTCACACACTCAACTACTTCAATGTGGATGTCACCCAAAAATGTTTCATTGCTGAAATGTGGTGCCCCAAAGTGCACTTAGAGACCATTCATAACACATTGGACAGAGCAAATGTAAATTTAAATACATGTCAAAATGACAGATCACAGTAAATACCTAATTAGATTTGGGGAATTTGTCATAAATTTCCAAGACTATTAATATAGTGAAACCTGTCTAAGGTGGAATCTCACAAGAACCACTATAGACAGGTATTCCAGCATAGAGAGGTTTTTAAAAACAATGCTGTCAATGGACCAAAAAATGCCAAATTTTGCACCATAGACAAGTTTCACTGTATTTCCTCGATTTTATATCTAGTACAGTAAACCTGTGTATGGTGGAAACTTTCCAGTCCCTTGGTATTCCACTATTGACAGGTTTCATTGTAATAACATTTCTTAAATTGGGTTTTCAATGACAATTACATATAGGGTTCTAGATATAACTTTAAGAACAGAACAGCAGTTATAATTAATTGATCTACTTTTTAAATGCATTTGTTTTCTGAGTTTGAAATATATGAACACGAAATATTAATTGGGATGTAATCGAATTGAAAATCATTAACCCTGCAAAGGTGGAAATAATGCAGAGAAATAACATCTCGCGCGGCTTGTACTATATATGCCAACTGACGGCCATTTTGTTTCCATTGTTAGGAGAAAAGTGGAAGTACAGTTCCCGCCATTTTGAAAGTCATGGGATCTGATGAAATCCCACCAACTTATTACCAGGTCAACAAATTCACATCAGCATTTCAGACTATAGTCGAGGCATACGGAGTCGCAAACTACCGAGAAGTGAACCCCGGTATATACGTTTAAACCACATTATAACTATGTCAAATTTTAATACAGATATACACTAACCAGTTTCCTATTTAGCACTGTACACCATCATCACTTTCCCATTTCTATTCTCCGTCATGTTTGGGGATGCTGGACATGGACTGCTGATGACGCTGTTCGCGCTTTGGATGGTCGTTTACGAGAAACCGCTGACTGCAATGAAAATCAGGAACGAGGCAAGTTAGAAAATGTTGATGGTGTAAAACAAAGCAAACAAACAATAATTTAACCAATTATTTATACAGATTTGGTTGGTGCCCTTCGGAGGACGTTACATTATTTTACTGATGGGAATATTCTCAATTTACACCGGCTTCATTTACAACGACATATTTTCCAAGTCTATGAACATTTTTGGTTCTTCGTGGAAGAACTCGTACAAGTAAATTTCACGGCAAATGAAATGTAATTGCAATTTAACGAATGGAAATAACATTTAAGGGCGTTTTTAGCGAAAGCACACTTCACGAGAACGATGTTCTTCAGTTGGATCCGAACACGACACAATTTGATGGATACGCATATCCGTTCGGATTGGATCCAATTTGGGCCGTTTCAAGAAACAAACTGACATTCCTCAACTCTTACAAGATGAAATTATCAGTGATCATTGGGCTTTTCCACATGGTCTTCGGTCTAGTGTTGAGCCTCGTCAATCACTTGTACGAATCTTACGTATTCTTCATAAATATTCACTTCTCTCCTGCTTTTCCCATATTTAATTCCCTGACATTTTGCCCCTGACTTTTCCAGAAATCATTCTAAGCAATTAGATCTGCCCTTAATTCTAATCACAATGTCTACTAAACTTTCATTTCAAAATTCCAGTGTATTTCCAGCATTTTCAAGGATATTTATAACATTTTTTCAGGACACAAATTACATAAAGTGAAAGACAGTTACATAACAAACCACATTAATCCCTTCAAAACTGGTGAATAAGTGGAATGAACCATCTAATTTCATGTCTCATGCTTAATTTGTACGTATTTTGTTCAACGCAACTGTATTACACAATTACAATGCGTTAAACATGAAATAATTAAGTGATTCTGTTTTCAATTGTGTCTCTGTTCATGGTGGTGGTGGTGATGGAAATTTCCAATAGGTTATACTGGTTATACATAGTTAATTGTATTTAAGTTACAATATGTTGTCTTTGCGCAGGCACTTTCGCAACTGGCTGAATGTGGTCAGCGAGTTCATCCCGCAAATCATTTTCATCCTCTCCATCATCGGCTATCTGGATATTCTCATAATTTGGAAGTGGTTTAGTTTTACTGCTGCAGAGTCACACTGCGCACCCAGTTTGCTCATCACCATCATCAACATGTTTTTGCTCAGTTATCCCTCGAAAGACGAATCGGAATGTTACGAGTGGGAAGCTTATTCCGGCCAGGTACATACTACATCTATCAAATCTTTCACATCTTATTACACATTTTACAAACTATTCCCCTAAACGCAAAATATCCTCATTTCAGAAAACCATCCAAATGACATTGGTCCTCGTCGCGGTCTTGATGGTCCCGTGGATGCTCTTAATGAAACCCTTCGTGTTGAAGAGCCGTAACAAGAAAAAGATGCAACAAGTGAGATCTTTACTTTAAATCATCCCTCATTTTTAATCTGATTAACACTATAGAAAAGGAATTAATTTAAACCTAGAGCAGACAACATTATTGCCAAATGTTTTAGCTGGACATTCTAATATTGAAACTATAATAATACAATAATACTAAAAAGAGTACTGTAACATTTCAATAAATCCAACTTTGCATTCAGATGGAAGATGGTAAAAGAAAGGGTTCAACATCTTCCACCGATAGCGAAGATGTAAAACCAAGCAACTCGAAAGCAACCGACTCGCACGGACACGGTGACCATGAGGTCTTCGACTTCGGGGAAATATTCGTACACCAAGCCATTCACACCATCGAGTACTGCTTGGGTTGCATATCCAAAACAGCATCTTATTTACGGTTATGGGCACTGAGTCTTGCCCATGCACGTAAGTACACCGACACGCGTGTTAATTCCGATCAATCGAAATGAACCGAGTTGAAACTCACCTATTGACTTTTAACCGTGCGCAGAACTATCAGAAGTGCTGTGGTCCATGACTTTGGGTGTTGGACTGGCCGGATCCGATTCTTCAGGTGTTGGAGGAATCATGGTATGGGCAACCTTTGCAGCTTGGGCAGCGCTGTCGGTCGCAATCCTGCTCATCATGGAAGGCTTATCAGCATTTTTGCACGCGCTTCGTCTTCACTGGTAAAAAGAAATATCACCAATTATATTACACGTTGGAGTGAAGGTGATGCTAAAATCCTGCAATTGTTATACTTACAGGGTGGAATTCCAGAATAACTTTTATCTCGGTAGCGGGCAAGCGTTTGCGCCTTTCTCGTTCAAAGCCATGTTCGCTGCGCTGGAAGCCGAGGAGATGGAATGACCTGTAGGATAGATTAAGAAAACTGTATTGTATTGGTTATGTTGACAATCATCGTAATATGTATTAAATAGCGCACAAATGAAACACTCGCGTACTCGACAACGCTAACAGATAATGCCCTTTCAGAAAAAATACAGAAAAATAAAAGTCCCTCAAATGCAAACCATAGTTTGTACAATTTAATTCTGTCCAATATTAGAAATAATTTCAAAACTACCCATTTCTAATTTTTCCGTGTAATTAAATAATTTGGAAATGAACATAGTGAAGAATTCCAGTCTACACCACTGATTTAAAATGTAATTATAATTAACTGTACAATCTTTATTTAATATAAACGATACATTGTCTGTGCAGAATCATTTCCACAAATGGCACTCATGACCACGCATCATCTGGCTCCAAGAGGAGCTTTGTATAGTTCACAGGTGTGTCTTTCTTTTTCTATCGATTGCGATACTTTCAACAACTTTGTGTTTTTTTGATCCGTTCGGAATCAGTTGAAATGGAACTTAAATTGGTATCCATTTCCAAACGGGTGGAATCCTTGTTGGAAGGGATTGAAATCTCTTCCGGCCGAGGTTTCGGGGTCCAGCGGGTCTTCGCCGTTATCGAATTTCTGCCTCTTTTCTATAAAACCAAAAATGTATTAAGAAATAAACAATGTCTGGACAAATCTTTGTAAAAATCCAAAACATAATACAGTGCATTTCTGTAACAGCTGTAAATATACCTGGATCAGTGAGGACTTCTTTGGCGGCAGCTATATCGATAAATTTCTTTTCCGCATTTTTCTTATCATCCCCATCAAAATTATCAGGATGCCACTTCTTTGCAAGCTTCCTGTATGCTTTCTTTATTTCCGGTTCACTCGCAGACCGTTTAACTCCAAGAATATTGTAATAATCCCTGCGTCCCGCTTGCTTCTGCAACTTCTTCGCCCTATCCGCACCTTGGCGCGCGCATTCGGCTTGATTGTCTATCTTCAAGGCTTCGTTGTAATCTCCGATTGCTATATCACAATAAAATATCATTTCAATACCTGGAAATCATTTTACGCGCACTGGGAACAACCAACCTTCGTCGTATTGGCTTTCCGCTAAATGGGCTTCGGCCCTGTCACATAACACTTCGATATTATCATTGTAAATTGATAAAGCCAACGTGCATTTGGTTATAGCTTCAATCGGATTTCCAGCCTACATAATTAAATAACAATAGGAAAAAAAGAAGAAAAAAATTAGTCACAAACCTAATAAATTGTACAAACTGTTAAATTTTATAAAGGTGAACCGACATTGTATTGTAAGGTAAATGAAGAACAACCATGAAGATAGCAAGTATTGAAACAAAATCTGTGGCAAATAGTTATGAAAAAGTTACTAGCACTTAAAACTAGATGGGGTAATTAAGTTAAGAGGTTTGCTTACATCACGGTGACTACTAAACTTTCATTTCAGAATTTCAGTATATATTTCCAGTATTCTCAAGGATATGTATAACCTTTTTCCCAGGACACATTAATTCCTTAAAACTGATGAATAAGTGGAATGAACAATCAAATTTAAAAAGTCGCATGCTTAATTGGCATTTGTTCCAAGTAAATTAGAAGTGGAACACAGATTTTGTAGCAACACTTGCTTTCTTCGTGGTTTTCCTTCACGTAGGTTAAGTTTCAGGATATCTTAACCTTATAAAACCATGTCAGTTAACCTTTAAACTTGCCTTGGTTAGACAGCGACAGAGGATTGCGTGAATTCTGAACACGTACGGCTCAGCCTTCGGTTCAGTTTTCAGAGCTAGATTGCATTTCTCAACGCACTCCGCGTACTTGCCGCTATTTTTAAATTCCTCCGCAGCTTCCAACTGCGTATGAAGTTTCTTCACTTTCTTATAATAAGGGAAACACTCTTTGTGATCCGGGTCCAGTTTTAAGCATTCTCTTATTTCCCTGAAACCCAATTCGTTCTTTATGATTAAAACCACACTTTCACAATTCAAAATCTCAATTAATGTTCAGCTTACCGAAGAGAATCTGCAACTTCCCCTAGATCGTAATATAATTTACTGAGTTTGTAATGAGCAGCGGTGTTGTCGCTTCTCAACTTGGTCGCGGGCTGAAGGTCCATTATTGCTTTCGGATATTCACCTAGCCCGATAAAACACTCGGCTCGCAGTTCTCGCAGGACCGGGTCCCAGGGACAAACCTGCAACACGTGCAAGTGTTCAGTTCATGTTTTGTACATTATATCATTACAACATTCCTTCTCAACCCTCATTTTCAGGAATGATATCATTTAATAAGATAAGGTAAAACAACTAATGCACACCTCAATGGCTCTGGACAATACTTCAATGGCACCGTGGTAATTACGGTCGTGGACTAACATGCTGCCCAGTTGGAAATCCTGCCTCAGCGGTTCGATCACCGAGTACTGGTGCAAAGCTTCAGGATTCCCTGGTTCCCTTCGCAGCTGCAACAAAATGAAACCTCAATTCCATGTGTTCTAAACTTAGAACCATACACTAGTGTATACTGACCACGGATTCAAAGTTGATGTGCGCTTCGTCGAGCCGCCCTTGTTTTAGCAAAATGTTGCCTCTTTGGATCCAAGCCTTCAAAAAATATTTCCCGGCTAAGTGTAAATCATAACTCTTCAATCTGAGAAGATATAATTTATATCGAAGTCTGGAATTATAAGATAGAACTGACGGCTGTGAAGTCGGGCCGCAGTTCGATCACGCGGCTCAAATCTGGAAGAGCTGATTTGGATTTTCCCAGTGCCAGGTAAACGGTGGCCCTCTGGTAAAACGGCAAGTAATTTGTTGGATCTCCCTCTGGAAATTTAATAATATCATAATTCATCCATTGTTTCAAAGTGAAATATTCAAAATACCACCATGGCACAACTGTGCATCGCGCGAACTGTTCTGCCACAATTTATGCAGAAATGTCCAGTGATTTGAGTTAAAATTAGTATTAATGATACATAATTTGGTCCGCCTGTGATACAAATATTACATGGTGGTTATATAATGATTAAAAATGTGTTTTACCAACTGCTGCATGAAGATGCGTTAGTGCATCTGTAAACTGTCCTCTGGATAGAAATTCTTT
Organism: Glomeris marginata; assembly: GCA_034696005.1. NCBI lineage: Eukaryota > Metazoa > Arthropoda > Diplopoda > Glomerida > Glomeridae > Glomeris > Glomeris marginata. The sequence goes on along the minus strand of JAQFZQ010002887.1, from coordinate 1,199 downwards.
CCCCAATTCAAGATGTCTTTCAACATCAGCTGAATTTTGGGCATCATTATCTGCAGAAAAAAGAAACACATACAATTTAATTTTCACCTTTAATAAAAATATTACAAATATAATCCCATTCCTCTTAAAATAAAAATACAAATTAATTTATTAAAAAGACAAATATTAGGAATGGATAATAATAAAAATGCTACAATTTATTCCCCAAACTTTGGAACTATGATGCAATATCCATCAGCCGCCATTATTAAGCAATGACGTCACAACCAAAATTGACAACACATCCATTGCGATTTAAAATATTAAACTTCAACTTTAACATTCCTGCAAAATTATACTAGAATATTTAAATAAAGATTTTAACATTATGAAATATGTGTTGATGTTTTATGAAGTTTCGAAATAACTGGGATTTAAATATTTAACATTTAAGAATATTTATTTATCTTCCACACACTGTCAGTAAATTATAATAAAGAAAGGTTACCAAAATGAACATCATCTTTGTGGCCGAAGGCTATTTTTTACCCTACAACGTTATCATTTTTTCATACAATTTTTCCAGGTGTCCCAATTTCCAAAGTAAAGAAATAGGCTTACTAGATGTAAATTAAAAAATGGACTTACTTTTAATATGGACGTCCAAGACGAAAAATAACAACCAGAGCGAAGAAAGATGCGGATTTGCGGCTGTTAGCCGTGTTATAGTACACATTTTGTTGAAAAACCTGTTGTAAACGTTACCAATCGACTTTCACCATCACGTAGAAATTGAGTGAGACGATCGTCTCTGGAATCGAATCGAAATCGGGCAACACGACACGTCGAGCGATGCCATTGGTTAAAGACGTCGTGACGTAACGTCGTTATTTTCAAATAAATCGTGAAATTCTACGTAGAATTGAACAATCTCGTAGCAAATCGAGCCAAATTAAAGCAAGAATAAATAATCACAACAAGATTTTACATCTTATAAAGGCATTAAAGACCTGTCAGTGCCAAATTCCACCAATCACGGTGGCCCAAATCATTGCTAAACACGAAACACAACGTTATCTCACTTAGCAACGCCATCTGGCGGATGAAGTGAGTTCACGGAACAAACTCATTTGTAACACCAACGACACAGTATACTTAGGTCAGGACCCTGCACTCCCTGGTTCGATGATAAGTACAATTTTTGCAAACCAGGTGGCGCA
>JAQFZQ010002886.1:0-12304 GCA_034696005.1 Glomeris marginata | reverse complement strand
TGCTGTCTTGATGACTTTTCTTCATGTAGTTTAAGTTTCAAGGTACCTTACAAAACCTCTTCAGATCACCTTTAAGATTGATATTAACATTGACATTAACATTGACATTGAGATAGCTTTGGAATTAACTTTTAGATAAAGATAACATTGAAATTATTTCACTTTGCACATTGAAAACATGATAACCCCATTTGCAAATCGCAAAATCTATTATGAATTTACATTATCAATGCATGTCATTTATAAGTACAACCTTAAGCCAAATTTGTATCTTGTCTTTTTCAATAATATGCTGTCAGGTGTCAGCCGAAAGACAACAGGAAGTTTCACTTTGCACATAAAATTTAATTGCATCGCCAAATTCTTTTCCCCTCAAAACTTAATGTGTTTTTGTTAAGAATTTTACATTTAAATTTAAAGATTGCGGCAATGTTTCTTTATAAAATTGTACATTGATGCTGTTGCACCTGAATTTTTTCTCACAGCCACTTATATGTTTGCGGAACCAATGTTTAACTTACATCTGCCTCTGCATTATTATTTTTGACACGAAGCATAAATCGACAATCTCTTCTCTTACCTCTTGTAATTACAGTGTACAGACTGAGCAGATGCAATAGCAGCTGGATACGTGAAGTTGCCATCTTTCGGCAAAAATCCCTGCAACAAAAAAAAAACACATAATTGCTGAATAAAATTTCAAAATTACCACTTCAAATTTCGCTTCCGCACATTCAATTTATCAATATTCACGATCTAACCCTTAAATTGCTGTGACTAATGCATCCTGCTTGTAATGTACAGGTGTTTGACATTATGTACAGAACAATATCAACAACAACCACAAGACAGTGCTGTTATTACAGCATAATTTCCTTATTAGAGAAATATTTCCTGGACTTGAAATAAAATTGTGATGACTGATGTGTATCTACGGAACACATTTCTTGGAAATGGTTGACAATATCAAAAATCCGAAGATGACATATTTTTCTAGAGGTAGTTCCTTACATAACACTGTGGCCATTTTCCTAAAATAGTTCTTAGTTTGTTTTTAAACAGAGACAACAAGACCTCACAGCTGTATTTTTTCATATTTTGAGTTTTGTTTTTAGTTTTTGTAAAAACATAATGCAATTTTTTTGGAAATTTGCCACAGTGTCATGTGAGGAATTACCTCTAGAAAAATATGTCATCTTCGGATTTTTGATATTGTGAACGGTTTCCAAAAAAAATGAGTCTTACATACGCATAATAAACCAATTTAATTTACAATTTTAATTTCAGTATTTCAAGTTTTTCATAAATCGTACAATAATAATAAATGTACAGGCCAATGAATGGTAAAATCTCATGGGTTATGTAACATCAATTACCAGTTCATGAAATAAGCTAGAGATAAATATGCGTGCATTTTTTATGTAAAGCAGTTGCAGCACGTTTTATTTATTGACATCAGATTGCAATAAAAGTCAATGAACAAGTCAATTAGTGGTGTACATTTTTTTACACAATATATTACTGATTTTTCCAAACCTGAATAACCAACCGGAATTGCATTATCCAATATTATTCAACTTTAACAAAACATATATATTTTTTCCCATTATGTCACCAAACGTGTGATTTGTCCAATTTTGTATTCAGCACCATGATGCATACATATACACCAATGTTTCCTTATGGCTAAAGTTTACATACCGTAAATATACTTAAATTTTGTGCGATTTATTGACTTTACTTTCTATCTTAAAAATCTGACAATTCAGTTAATAATTATCTACTCTAAAACAAGAATTATTAGCTTTTAATGTTATTCATAAGTTAAAGTTTATTACCAATAATTAGTGCAAATAAAATGAGCATATTATGATGACTAAACATTTATATACAGGGTAGATAAAAAAGTTTGTATATTTCGTTAATAGCTTTTTACACATGTATCAAAAAGTAATACTGCGGACAAATAGGAAGTCATATGTGCCCTTTCAAATGGTGCCAAGATTATCAAACCTTGACCCTTGTTTCAAGGTCATCCTTACTCCAACTTTTCAACCGTGCAAGATAGAGTACAATTTCTAATTAGGAACTTGAAGAGCGCATCAGATTTAGTTAATGTGAATTATTTTCAGAAAGTTTGTTGCATTTATAAACAGCAGGGGAATTTTTGAAATGTAGATGTCTAAGATGAACACTGTGCACTGCAGTGAAGTGACACCTTGTTTACTGAGGGTTAGCACATAGGGCAGGTTGTAACTACAAATTGCAGGTTTTTTCATACATACCAAAGCAATACACTTCACTGTAGCGAACATCATTCATCATTTCAAAAATTCGTCAAATCAGCTAATTTGAAATTGTGACCTATCTTGCATGGTTGAAAAGTTAAAACACGGATGACTTTGAAACAAGGGTCAAGGTTTGATAATTTTGGCACCATTTGAAAGGGCACATATGACTTCCTATTTGTCCGCAGTATTACTACAGACTTTTTATCCACCTCATATATTCCACAGTCTTCGATATATGAAATGTTTAGCAATCATATTTGATTTGAATTAAGTTATATTACAGTTAAAGGTGAACTGGCAAGGAAAGTACTATGAAAGTTAACCTACCGGACCGAAAAGAGAACTATGAAAAAATCAGTGTTGCAACAAAATCTCTGTGTAAATTAGTAATAACGTTATTAGACTTAAATTTTTAAAGCTTGACAAATAAGAGGTCGACTAGCAATCCTCTTCACTGAATTACCTAGCCGAACTTTAAATGCTAATACCTTTTTCTTAGTGTAGGTTAAGTTTCATGTTGCCTTACAAACCTTGCCAGTTCACATTTAAAGGTGAACTGACAAGGTTTTGCAACATGCCCTGAAAAAAACTAGCATTTGATTGTCATTGGCTGAAATTGCAGAGGTGCTTGTCCTCATTGGTTTAAAATTCAAATATTGCCAAAACAGGACAATGTGACACCAGCGCGGTGACACCGTCCTTCCATGACGCCCTCTTTAACTAATCGTAACTTTTTATAACAATTTTTATAAAAAGTTTTGTTCGAGCCAATCGTTTTATTGGCATCAATTCTATAGAATTACACACTTTCCAGGGTATGTTACAAAACCTTGTCAGTTCACCTTTAAATATCAGAGGTTACAAATGCTTTGTGTGTTTTGGTTTAAACTGAATAAATAAACTTTAATTGTTTACATAAAACGTATTTACATTTTCATTATTTCCTCATTATTTGCTAACAGTTACTTGGAACATGTGTTTAATCACTGTGTCAAGTTATTCACACGTGAGGAATGGAAAATGACGCTCTTGAGGGGATGACATATGCAGAGTTCGATGTACTCCAACTGTGCATAAAATGATAAAGAAACTTGCTTATCATTCACATCACGTACACATTTGTATCGGCCAAATGAATGGATAAAAATCGCTTCAAGTTCAAGATCGGTTTTAGTTTTTACTTTTTCTCCCTATTCCATATAACAAAAGCTGTTGACCGTTTTCACCATTCACACTTGAGTTGCTGCTGCTTCTTCTCAAAAGAAATTCTACTCACTTGAATGACTCAAAAACTTTGACCGTCTTTCTCCTCTCACGAAATAAATATTTGGAGGAGTGGTATATGCAGGTCATGGACAAAACTCTTATACATGAATGTCGGGGATTTTTTCTAATAAGCAGGTGTTATTATTTTAATGTTAGAAGAGTGCGTTGACACTGTTATGACACTGCAAACTTTCCAAAGAGCTGAGCTGCCAGGAAGAGTTATTAATAATTTTTTCTATTATGTGGCAAATGAAAGTATATTAGCTGATGTGAACTTCATAATAATCATTGTCAACAGATAACTTCCAGAATCCATGATTTACATTACTTCACAATCAATATCACTTTTTTAGAAGTAATCTGTTGCATTAGCACACACATTTGTTTCCATTTCATTACACCAATTTAAACTGAAATTTTAAAACACTGTACATATTAAATTTGATAAATAGAAGGCCTGAAGTTATCATTTTGTAAAATGCATGAAATTGAACTTTAACTACTTAACTTCAGAACAAAATACAATTGTATCATATTCTGGAATGATTATCCAGGTTTCTCATGTTAACCATAAAATTTAAAATAGTTTAATGACATTATTGTCAAACAATTAATTGCATATTTAAATTAGTGTAATTTATCGCATGCAAATACTAAATTAGGCATGTGTAGGCTACAAATAAATCAAAATAAATTCACAGTCTTTCTTAAAAATTATGAAACATCCTTCATTAGACTAATTTTATGTTCCTTGTGAAGTTCCAAATTGGAACTATGGTCCTAACTACAACGGTTCAAAAGTTAGATTTGGAATAACCTTGAAGGTGACTTCAAAGGTCATGTGCAATATTATTTTTGTTATCCTCACATAAGCCTTCCTATTCACTTATTAATGTGGGTAACTGGTAACACTCACCGTTTCACGGATATTTCAAGGGGACTCGACTTTTTGGTCACCCTGTATACATAAGAGCATTATGTTTATATAGGATGTATAGTAATAATTATTGTTCTTGTTTGCTATGCATAATATTTTTCTAAAATATGTCAGCTATTGGAACAAAAAGTAGCACGTGTTATAGGTATGTAATAAACACGAGTTGTAAAACCAGAGTACTCAGCATATTTGTAAAAAAAAGCATGTTTGATTATAGATGTGTTACACTGTATATATGGGTTTACATAGTGCATGGTGCCACCAAGTTCATTGCCACTGTGCGCATCAATAATCCGGTAACAAATCATTGTTATATGTGTTTTAAGTTGTAATGAGTATACATGAACACTTACCAGGGATGTTGTAAATGTGCTGCTATCCGACTGATGTGTTTGATACTACTAAAGGTCAGGTGTGTTGGAAGTTAGTGGTGGTGGTGGTGGTGGTCCCCTGTTTTGCAGAACACGAAGTTCTTGCAGAAGGGAGCGAAAGTGGAGGGATTTGACTTTGGTTTTTCACATGGTTTCACCCTACACCCATTTCTCCATCCTTCCCACTCTGCTTCCTCCATTCAGAAGCAGGTTTGAGTCTACTTTTCGCGGCACACACTCTTTCTTTCTGGCCATTGGTGCGCAACGTACACACTTTTTATTTCCTACTAAAAAGTTTGCACTGTTACCCCTTCTTCGTTCTCAAACACTTCATATTCTCGTTTTTCCTGTGCTTTATGTTGTTAAGGCCAATATAAACATATAAAATTTTAGCACATATTATTTACAAATTAGTGTACATGGTACATTGCAAATTGTGTCCACCCTTATTGGTCAGTTTACGGTGAGTGTCATCGCATGAGCATCACCAAATGGGTCCCACGAAGAATGGATACTAAATTTTTGGGCGCCATTTTGAATGTAAAGTCCAATATAAATATGCAAATTGGTGGCATTATTTATAAATGAAAGTATTGTACATAGCAAATTGTGCGCCGGTGCGCCTCTCCTCCGATTGGTCAGAAGACGGCGACTGCACGAATGGGTCACTCGAATGGATACTAGATTTTTGGGCGCCATTTTGAATGCAAATACACAAAGGCAGCTAGGTTTAATGATCAAATGTAAACCTATGAGGCTTGAATGACCGATTTTACTGCTCAGGATAAGTTATAGAAGTTGATATTATTATTCATTAATGAAGTTGGATGTCTGCGAACTATAACAAATGAAGGCATAGAAGACACCATGACTTCTGTCATGCCTGCCAGCTTCAAAAATTACATATTTAATGTAGGGGTGGTCTCGTATTGTAAATATAGTGTGAAAATACAGCTGAACATAACAATCGATTTCCATTTGATCCGTAAAAACTGTCCAAAATCAATTTCAGTAGTAAACCAGATAAAAAATATCACTGGTTGTGCAGTTTCATTTCACTTCCATCTCGTGCTGCTTCAAACATATACGGTAGTGCCACCTGTGGTTGCAGTTATGGGCAAAATAATAGCAAAAAATAGCTAGTTGCATGCACTTTTAGAAGGTGGGGAGTGGGTAATAAGATTTACAACTATCACAATTTATAAAGGAATCTTAATTATTTGAAATATGTTAGGTACCATAATTTACAGCTGGGGGTTGAGCAGACTCTATTTGTAAAATATAATTATAACTGCATTTGTATGTAAATGAAACTTAAAGGAGAACTGACATAGTCATATACCTTAGGTAACGGATTTCAAAAATACTTGGTATACTACAAGAAGTTACAAATACAATTTGATTCCTATTAGTTGAGCGATTGCAGAGATATAGCCCATTGATTCCACAATCTGTCAATCACTCTTGTAAATCCCAATTGAGGTGTGGCATGGGCGTGACCATTTCGCCAAATTTCTATGCTAATATCTTATTTTACTAATTTTCACAGAGATTCCGTTTCAACACTTCATTTATTATCTGTTTTACTTTGTGTATGTCAATTTTCAGGGTACCATATAAAACCGTGTCATTTCACCTTTAATTGATATTATTCACAAGGTGAAGTATGTGCTAATTCTGCTGGAGAAACGAAGAAATAAAAGTAGGCCTAGACAAAATAGTACAGCAAGCTGGTTCAATAGCTCAGGGTGACGCAGAAGTCAGTGTCAATTGCCCCTGAAATTTAGTTTCATTATCAAGTTATTTTTTCCCCTATGCTGACGTGTTTACCGAGTTGAAAATCTGTCTGTTTCCTGTCTCAGGTTGTAAATTGACTCACGCAAACAACAAACCTGTGATTTGGGCGCGAGAAAGTGAACGGGCGCCATTTTGCCATTTTCCTATTTTCTCTCAGAGTCGTTTTCATTTCAACGTTGTTTGTTGATAGTTTTTTGTCTGTTTTGAGCAGCAATCTCAACAAAGCGCTTTCATTAGGTTCACTAAGCGGAATAAACACTGCTTACCCCCTTTCCGCAATTAATATCTTTTGTTTCAAGGACAACCCTAAAATACGAGCATGGCAAACTCCAACAAAGGAAAACCCTTAACATGTACACACTCATAGTTTGAAAATTCACATCAATTTTTTTGAAGCTAGATATTAATAATATAATTTCCATGCAACCATAATACAGACTTACATCAGTTTTCATGGCCTAAAGTGATGCAAGTTGTCAAAAAAATTATGCAAAATTCATAAATTATTTATTTATTCAAAAGTACCAAAAATTGAACCATGTGCTGCTTTAATTAAAACTTTTATTAATTAAAGGAATGCATCATGTAGTAAACAAAACATTGTGCATTAGTGTAAATTGCAATGTTTCAGCAAATTCTAAACCAAAGCAGGTGCAAAACCAGAACAGTAAAATATTATTTGTGTGGTTCAAACATTTTTCATTTTATTCCCCCAAAATAGTGTAATATCTTTTTTTTTATAATAGCACATTACATAATTAAATAATAATAACATTTCTAATATAAAGTAATGCATTTTTTTAAACAGTAAGTTTATTTGCATGTTTCCACAGTGGAAAATTATTTTAGAATAGCAGTTAAATTTGGGTGCTATGTAAAAAATTCACATTATGGTGGCAAGTGGAAAAATTAGTATATAGTGAAGTGTTTTGAAGGTTTTTGCTTCATCATTCATCCGTTACATTGCGTTTCATGGCAGTAGCCAATTAATATGATTTTTTTTTTTCATTTTTGCATTGTGAGGTTGACGAACCACAACTTTCTTCTTCATTGCTACACACTCCCTCACAACCACATGTTCGACATTCAAATACATGCACCCATGATTAATGCAGTTTTTATTTTAAAATATACATGCTTGAACGTGAGAAAGTTCTGTGATAAGGTATCATTTCCTTGATTGAAATCAATAATGTAATTTATCACTAAGTTACAGGTAAAAATTACATAAGAAATTATAATCATGATATTTCATGGATTTATGACTACACAATTAATCAGTTTATTTTCCACAAACTGCAATTTCATATGTTCCGGCAAAAAAAAAAAAAAAACACCTGAATATGCAAAGCACACAAAGCATGTGAAAGGTACACAATATTAAACATTTTTTTCAGGAATATTAAATCACCAATTTAAATGTGTAATTTGTAAATTTAATAACACATTTAGCAAGGTGTTAATAATAAAAAAAGACAAAAAATAAAATGACTGTTTTATGGAAAAAGTCAAAATAATCACGTAAGACCATATTGTCAGAAATTGATATTTCTAATAAACTGAAGAGAAATTTAGTAGTAATTATAATCCATGCCATCACTTTCGGGTGTTTTTGTTGCTCACCCAGAACATCTTGATAGAAATAGCTAGGTTACGAAAAGTTTCAACGCGCGCAACCGGGTTTTGTTTCGCTTTTCTTGAATCTGCAATAACCAATAGCAGCAATAATAATAGCATATTGTTATCTGAAACAGACTCATGAATAGCAAATGTATTGCATATGTATTAACATATGTGAATCTTAAAAAAAGATTAATCACAACTGAAGTCACATATTCTTTCGCATCGTGATGATGAAAACAGTATACATGGCATTGATGTACCTGGTAAAGTTGAAAATGAAGAATTTGTGCATCTAGTGTAGTACTCAATAAACTGGGACAATCAATAATGCATTAAACACAATGGAGTGTATTTAATGCCATTGTGGTTATTGATCTATCCCAAATATTGATAACTGGATTGCGGCTGAACTACACAAAGTGCATCGCGCAAAAGTGCAATTTAAAGTGTTCCAGTCATAGGAACCCCAGTAGGTACACTTGCATCTTAAGTCAAGTCTTTTTTTACAAAGAAGTCATCATCATCATCATCTGATTATATAAAAACGTTTATTTCGCATTAACAATAAATCACAAGATAGGTACATTTGAGCTTATTGTATATGAATGTACATCACACAGTCACAAACAGATACATGATGGAACTTTCCGGGTTCGCTTTGAACAAGTTAGCACAATGAAAGCACATATGATGGCCACTTGAACAGTGCCTAGCGCTAAACTCAATGATACATAGATTGCAGGTGAGGTACATGTATTTGGCGAGGAGGTTTTCTGAGGATAATTCAAAGACATTGAATTTCCTAGCACTTCTTTCATTTCTAATCGTGCACGAACGTGTAGAATCCCTTCCATCTTCACATCTGAGACAATATCTCCCTTTCGAGACGAAGATCTTCGGCGACGTCCGTAGGAATCTATTTTTCCACCGTCGCCATCTTCGCATGACACCTGTAAATTAGGACTCAGATGATTGCAATTTCTTGAATAAATTACAAAGTTTCTATATTACTGGATTCCTTTGTATCCACTTGTCAGAAATTTTGACAATCAACCTTTACGAATGAAATATCGTATCCATGGAAATCCAGCTCTTGGTATATTCTTAATAGTACTAGCATGGAGGTGCAAGACATTATTCTGTATGTATTTGATGGCCATGTATTTGTGACATATGCATGCAGATATATTAAAATGTTTTACAAAAGTTTCATTCGCAAACTTCCGACAACTTTAACGCGTACATGCAGCGCAGCATTAAGCCTGCATACATTTCAGTTATACAGTTCTTTGTATACCTTCCCATGTATAATCTATGAAGGGGTTAGTTGAACCAAGGTTGAACAAAAGTAAAGCACTAAAAGAAATAGAATTGAGTGTCATCTAAGGGTATAGCAAAGAGCCACGTACACGCGGTACGTGACAATGCGCGTCAAAACCCGAAAAGGTTTAGCAATGTCACAAATTGGGAAAGATCAGCAATTGATTATTTCCCAATCTAAATGTGATATTCCAATCAATTGATGTGCACACCATCATCACTTCAATCACTCAAGTGATATTCTACAGTACGTAACAGTAGCTGAAGAACAGCTTACTGGTTTGCAAACGGAGAGTGCACAAACCATACAATTTGGTTTGCCCTTCTCGAGTTAGCTGCAAAGACAATGATGAAGTAAACCACTTTTGGCATATCACTTGCAAGATCTAAGCAGCAATCGGGTTGATGAAGATGGTTTGTCAGTATGTGGAGTCAAAATCACTCATCAGAATCACACGTACGCGAGAGAGATAGACGCGCGAGCACAGTAAATGCATGCCTTTAGCACTGCTTTAATATTTCATTTCAGCAAGTCACTAAGCAAGTCTCCAGTGGTCTTTTAAAACAGGTTCCCCTGTCACCACATATGATGTGCTGGCAGCTGTAATATTCGTTATGTTTTATTTAATGGACCATGACTTTTACCACTCTAGTTTTTACCACGCGCAAACATTATCTAAACCTGTTATGTGGTGGGCATGCACTTAATTCGCACAAGTCAACCTAAATGCAATTATCCATTGCCAACAGAATGAACACATGTTTGTTAATGGCATTACATGTACCATTAGAACTCTGCATTTTCAAAGGAAAAATAATTCATCCTCAAAATGTTTTCACACATGGACCACGCGTGAACCATGTAATGTCAGTAACTGTGAATGTTTCATTTTCCTGAAATTTAACTTATCATAAATCTTATTACTATCTTAGAGTATTAGATTATACATGAATGTATTATTGGATTAAATAAGATTATTAATTATAAAAACAAACTCACTGGTTTGCACTGATCCAAGCAAAAGGAGACCGTGATCTGAAAGTGAACCACTCCATCTGATGTGAATCTGAATGCATTGAAGGCTCCTTCGAGGTTTTTAGTTCCTCCTACTCTTGTTAATCCTGAGAATATTTCTTTTTCTGATGGACATCTTCAAATTACAATGACAAAGGCAAAAATATTATTCAAAATTTTTACGTACGCGCGGTTCGAATAAATCCTAACAAATTACCCTCTATCATTAATGAGGACTATGCTTTCTGAGCCATCTCCACTGCGAGCAACAAGTTCAGTTCCCATTATTCCAAAGATCCCTGTTGAATAGATCATGAATGAATTTGACCTTACTCGTATGATACGGTCATTCGCATACTTACGGTCATCTAACAACTGAACGCGAAGGAAAAGTTTAGTTCCCAATTCGACTCCGCTGACTTGCTCACCCTTCGCATCAACTATTGAAAGCTTTGCATCAGGTGTTGGAGCCACTCCAGTAACGACAGAAGTTATGTTAGTCACTTCACTGGAAATAAGTTACTTATTTAAACACGTAACCACGTAACAAAAAGTCAAATTTCAAACTTACTCTTCTGTAACTTCTTTCCCAGTTCTCAGCTGTAATTTATGTTCTTCATAGTCACATGCTATATCAATACGACTGTCTGTAGAACGCAATATGAAAGGATGATGTTGAACTATTATACTATTTACAAATGTTCCATTGCCCTGAATAAAAACAAAACCAACAGAATTACTGTACTACTGTGTGGAAATTGTAAAATAACATTCACTGAAGGTACTGCCATAGGACAATGAGCATTTAGAAGGGTTATGTTCAAGGTACGAAGGGTCCCATGACAGTTTTGTATGTTGATTGTATGTTTACCATGCTCTTTGTTCCACAATCTGGCGAATCTAATGGCATAGTTAGGGTGACTTCATTTGAAACATCTGCAGCCTCAGATACACATCGATTTGGGTCCAGCATTGAGTATATCCTTCCACGGAATGGGGTTTCCACAGTTAAGACTGCAGTCATTGTACTTGAATCACACCTCATGGTCACTGAAATGATTAGAAACAACATCTTGAATGGTTTTCCAAGTAGCATGATGAATGCAAGGAGTTGCAACTAGAAGACTATAAATCACCATCTATGCAGGAAGTTTTTTCATAATAGTCGCTGGAATTTGTTGAAATATAATCAGATATTTGAAGGCTGTTGTGGTCATCTGAGCTTAGGAAACAGGCATTATGGGAGTGATCGATGACGTAAGAGCGACATGTGAAGCTACTGCTGCGTAAGCATTGGTGTTCGCATGTATCTTGGTCCACACTGGATCCTTTGAGGTAAGCCATCCAGAAGAAGGTGGAAGTCCGGTTTTTGCGCTCAAATGTACACTTTGATGGACCTGTGTTTTGGAGTAAAAAGAATTATTGGAAGAGAGCACATGACTGAATTGTGACACTGTCATTTACACATTCAGGATTATTCATAATAATTATTTGATTTAATATTTATTAATGAAGTTAGTCAGTTGTAAATAATAGAATTCATAATGTATGATGAATCTGTCATAGTCCATGCACTAAAACTTGGACTTGGTATGACACAAATTAAGCATTTAAAGGTGAACTGACAAGGTTTTGTAACATACCCTGGAAAGTGTGTAATTCTATAGAATTGATGCCAATAAAA
>JAQFZQ010002885.1:0-12305 GCA_034696005.1 Glomeris marginata | reverse complement strand
ACACCCTGATATGCTATAATGTAATATTTTATGTGCATACCCGCTTACATTTGTTGGGATGTTCGACCACAACTTTTTTCCTCTAATAACACCAAGCTTTCTAATAGTTTTATTGCACACATGATTTATACATGTTATTTGTATTTACTTTGATATATGACAACAATAACTTAAGCAATCCAAACATTTGCGCTATTCATAATACCTTGAAGACAATCAGATAATTATATTGTTTTAAAGGACTACTGTCAGTGAATTATGTGGTATTGATAGTAATGGCAAACATTAAATATGTGTACATTACGTGAATTACATTGAAATGTCAGGCTCCTATACATTATGATCTTCAACAATTCATGCATTTCTTATTATCATTATTATTATTATGTTTGTTATTGTACACCACTAGGTGCACACAAATGCACAGCTCACTGTTGACTTTCGCAAAGAAGTTTAAATTCACCCGTGTGGTCCTAAGCACACATTCAGAATTTGTTGTTATATCTGCAAATATTTATATGTTTTAAAATAAGTAATCCATGTGCATATACCTATGCATTTTCCATATCGTATATTTTGAACCCATCATGAAATTGTTCTCATTGTTCACCAAAACTTTGTTTTAAATGCAAACCGTAATTTGCATTATAATATTTTAAACAAAGTACATTTCATCCTTCAATGAAAAGGTATTTGATAGGTGCATGAAATCAGGTTTGACAGGTGTAACACAGGGTGCACCGAAGATGCCTGTGACTGGTCTCTCAGGCGCAAATTGCAAGATGTATTATTACACCTCTATTCAGGGGGTGTATTAATGCACCCAAAGGGTGTTACTCCGTGGACATCGCATTTGCACCCTTTAGGGTGCAAAAAACATCCCGTTTTCTTACAATGTACTGTATGCAAATTACTTCAAAGGATTATTGGTCCAATAATTACCTTTCCTGCGGTCAAGAACGTAGTATACTGCGGTGAAACTGCTGTTCTGTCCTACAACTTTCGTCCTGACGAACATAAAATTGTCTTCGGACCGGAAGTACAAACGAGCTACTTTCCTACTGTCCAAAGATCCGCAAAATTTTGTGCCAGCAGTCATATCAGATTGGTAAAACACCTCAATCCACTCCTTATTACATTTGGGTAGCTTGCTCGATGCTAATTTCACCATCTGGAACTAATAAAATATATTTCATTAATTGTAATGAAAGCTCGTACAAAGAGTTCCATATTACCCACTTGAAGATGAATTTGGTTTCCAGGTTTTGATTGCAGGAAGACTATGTTCTCTGAACAATTCCGAAATCGGCTGTTTACTTCCACTGAGTCCAAAATCCCGTGAGAGGATGTAATGTTGTGGAAGCAACCTTAAAAACAACAGTAAGCAGTAAACGGGATATTAGCAACTCTTTTTGGATTACTTTACACTAATCCAATATTCACCTTTATAACGACAGGTACGAATCACTCTCTTATGCCAGGAGTCTCCGATTAAAAAATTGCTCCTGTATATAAAAATGATAAAAAAATTAAATTCGCATGCATCATAGACAACAATTTATCTAGCATATTGGTTTCTTTTTCTGTCAGTGACATTCCTAGTAATGAGACTAGATTTTCCCTGCTAAATGTATCAACATTGCAGACTGCCCAGATAGACTGTATTTGACCTTGACCCTCCCTTGAACAACAACTAAGAAAGCCCTACAGCAAGGGGCAGCAGTTAAAGGTGAACTGACAGGGCGGGAAAAGTGGACCATGACCGACCGTGCCATTGGGTAAATTTGTACTACCCACCAATTAGTCTGTCAATGATTGGCCAGAAACGGCCCTCAAGGCACTGACCATATTCAACTTTTCCCGCCCTGTCAGCTCACCTTTAATGAAATCCTTGACATACACTCCCCAGTGGGGTGGTACAGCGGGGTGGCGTTGGCATTGGTCAATGCTCAAATTTTGACCAACGGCCAGTGGCACCCCACGTGGCACCCCACCGTACCACCCACCATACCCCACCAGAGTGGATGTTAAGGATTTCATTACCTGATGCCCCTTGCCCTACAGGCTCTGAATTTGTGGCTTATACAGATAAGTGAAACGGTGTGCGTGTGATCTGCGTCACAAAAATCACGATAATGCACCATCCCATTCTGCATTGTCAGTAGGACAGTTTTCGACATCCAAAACATTTCACTACAGCCACAACCTCCTTATTCACCTTACCTAACTCAATGTGATTTTTTTATTCCCAAAAGCCAAATCAGTAGTAAAAGGGCACCATTTTGAAACAAATGACGATATCCAATGGGCAGTAATACATGCCTTAAATGACATCTCACACAATGAGTTCCCGTAATGCTACCAACAATAACATCTGCGTTGGAATAAGTGTGTTAAGTCCAAATGGCATTACTTTGCAGGTGATCATATTGTAGTTTATTAAAACTTTTAATAAGAGTTTAATTTTTATCTTATACCTATAATCTAGGATTAGGTGTAAAATTCCTTTAATATAAATTTCATGATTTCAATACTGTTGAGGTCACCTTTTTAAAAATGTTATACAGAATTGCAAATAAGATTGCAAGTATGCAGTATAAATAACTGCAATTAGCAAGAAAATAAATTTCAGTCGGCATTACTCCATAAACAAACAGAATGCATTGCACATAACAAGATGGCTATCCAGAATTTATTCGGCACTTTTTATTTTAAAACACAAAGCTGTTGCAATGCCAAATGTTGAATAATAAAATGTTTAACATGCATATTAAGTATTTGATTAAAATTAATACCTTACATGTGAAATTGTTTTGGCCCTAGGAACAATTAAATTCCATAAAAGATTTTGTCAAAGGTGCCACCTGTGTATTGGCTGTATTAGCATTGCCAGCAGCGGCGGTGCTATTCCTGCTTTTTGTGCTATATTGTTTGTCGTTCAATAAATCAATTTCTGAAGACAGTGAATTACTCCTTATGTTTGCTAAGTGACATATATGCCGTTTGACAAATGTTTGACAGTTCAAACGAGTTCAAACTCACAATAAACTTGCATAATAAACTTGGGTCAACATCAAAGGACCTTATAAGTTCTGTAGTAATTTTTCTAAGGGCTAAGATACACTTTCAAATATACGGTGATATTTTAAAAACAGTGTAAGATGCATGTTAAACGTCTGGTTAATTAACACTTGGCATTACAACACCTAGATTTGTATTTTTTAACAATAACAATGGCGCAAATATTTTCCGGTTATTGCGTGTACATTGTGCAATGTCCTGCAGTCATTTGTGCATATGTGTGTATAACTATGAAAAAATAATAATATTCAGATTTTCAAAAGTATAGATGTGTGATTGGAAGAAAGAAGAAGTGGAAATAGTGAAAACATAAATTATTTCTGCACACGAACAATAGATTTTTGGAACAAAATATTTGAAGAAAAAAGCAGGGATAGCAATAGGTGCAATTTGGGAGATAGGTGAAAGACATTTTAAAGGGGATATGAAGAAGAGGTATATTTTATTTAGGGCAGTACACACTGTCATGGCCGTAGGAAGATAGAAAAGTTTGGAGGGGCCAGTGCGGATTTTTTCAATGAGCAAAATGGAATGCATATAAAATTGTCATGAACTTAAGTCGCTATTTCTCCATCCTTAGTTCATGGTTCTATCAACGTTCTATTCATTAGTATGAAATATCTTAGATTTTTGCTCGCAATGACAATTTTAATCATTGGGAGATTTTATGTTACTAAAACTTTCTCCTCCTTCAGCAAATTGAAACTGAAAATGCATCTCTGGAATTGAAATTAAAACTTTTGCAAATAACATACTATTTGAAATAAATAGATGGAATTAAGGTGGAACTAGGCGGATATGAGGCACATAGCTAGGTCGAGAGTATTTTACGTTTGTGTACATGATGTTCATTAAATTGGCAATGTTGAAGGCAAGATAATGTATTAAACACCAATAGTTTGTTTCTGTGAGTTTTAAAGAAACTGTAAAAATTCGCAAATACTGTATAAGCAATTTTTGCAGTGCTATGCGGAATAACATGTATAAAATTCACATGTCTAGAGGTTTAGATTATGTAGTCTAGAATGTTTATATGACCCAAACCGCACGGCTGCTGAATTTGAGAAATTAAAAAAAAATACTTATATTTGTAAATTTATGGCAGAGTTTCTGTGTATCGCACAGAAACAAACTATAGGTCAAATAAAAGAGCGTCTTTCGATCTATTAGGTCTAATTTATTAGTTTTTATTACGTTTTCTGGCCAACAACAGCACCAATTTAACAAACATTGTGTACACAAACGCAAAATACTCTCGACCTATAGACAGGTTACACATCGCGTCCGCCTAGTCCTGCCAAAAGTTGTTGGGGCTATGGCCCCCCCCCCTTCCCCGCTTCCTACGGCCATGCACTGTCCAGTATTGGGACGGACAGAATAGGGCCGCCTCTCGTTCAGCCTCTCGTCCTGCCTCTTTTAAGGCGTAAATAGTGATTGGTTGTGGGTTATGCGTATTTACGAAATGTAGATTAATTTCGCCACTCGTCGATTGCAGCCATCCGGCGTTTTTAACGCTTCACCACTTGATTTTTAATAACAATAACTCAGGAAAAGTGGATTCCACTCATTTTACGGTTGTTTTGCCGCGTTTTCAGATTTATTGTTAATGCAAATAGAGGTGAAGCGACTGCAATCGACGATCGTAAATACGCATAACCAATCAGAATTTACGCCTTAAAAGAGGCGGGACGAGAGGCGGCCCTATTCTGTCCGTCTCAATAATGGACAGAGTGTAGCATAAGCGATTATGATGTATAGTGTGCAAATATGGGATTGGGAATTACAAGAGGAATTGCAGAGGATAATCACAAAATGTTGGATATGGGTATTAAGTTTCGATTGGAACACACCACAATATACATATATAGTTCAGGAAGAATTAGGGGAAGAATTAATATGGGGTAGGTGGAGAGCGTATAATATGGCTAAGAGTTACAGCAGATCACAACAAACAGTCATGGATGAGTGAATGATGCAAAGTGGATGGAAGCTGAGAAGCAGAAAAATTTGAGGTGGAGAGTGAAACGAAGGGAAGGATTGGCAAAGTTGGGGTTATCAGAATTGGGCTTAGAGGAAATGGAAAGAGTAGAGGTTAACAATAGGAGAGATGTGGTACGACGTATATAAGACCGAGGCTCACAGGAGAATTGGGGAAGGATTGAATAATAGGAGTTATAAAGATTTAAAGAAAGGGCAGAATATTTAGGTGTACTTTAGATTTCGGCGGTAGACAAGTTTAGACTATACAGGGTGGCCGGAAAGTCTGGTCAAGTTGGCTGTAGTTCCTAAAATGTGGACAATATGGTGGAAATGAATATGTAACGGTATAGGAAGTGTACTATAGGGGCCATCAAATGATGTTGTGATAATTCACCTTCAATTTGTTTTCAAGGTTATAGCACATTCAGCTCGGAACATATTGTAGATAGGCATCGTTGCAATTGGAATGTTGGGGCCAATCCTATGTTAGTGTTATGCAAGTTGTTGCAGATTTTTAGGAAAAACACAACAGTTTTGTATGAACTTTTGAATAAAACCTCATGCAGTAGGCGGGAGCATCGCTGGAAAGCCACTGCTTTGTGCATTGGATTACTGGTGCCTTTTGACTTGGTTTCTGGCAAATTTTCTTCACTTATCCAAAATATTTTTAGGTATAATCCATTAAATCAGCAAAATCAAGATATTGAACTGGGCTAATGTAACATATACAGTGAATCCTGTGTATGCTGAGCACTCATGGTTAAAAAAAATTCAGGTCAACTTTAACAGTTGGTCAATATTTTTAAAAATGCATTGAAAATGTATGCAGAGCAATGTACTGCTGTATTATACCGGGTGGATGAAAACAAAGGGCCGCATCATATAACTTTCTTAATATAATTAAAATAATAAAGAATTGTATTCGTGGACAAATGGGTAGTCATAGGTGCGCTTTACAACGCATTAGTTGAATTGACATGGAGAACGTACGGTGGGACAAGTTCCGCAAACTTACGGACATCAGCGTATAGGATCCAGCAACTTTTTACCCTAGTATGTACTGCATGCAGTGGCAGTACTTATCTGAGAGCAGTATGTGTTATGCTCTCAGGCCACACTGCTATGTTAACACTTGCCTGGTGTAAAAGTATTTCATTTTAAATAGATATTTTGATTCATGGTGAATTCTCTAATCCATAACATTTTGCATGACGGATAAATATCATTGCACATTATAAAATGAACCTATGTATATAGTTTTTACTTCATAAAATAACGTACGTACCTAACAATGATTCACAACACAATCAAAACAGCATATCGGTTAGCACCCACAACTAGCGTGCATTTGGAGTTCTTATAATAAATTAGAAGCAATACATAAGTGTGTTTACATGCTGTTTTCCATCACATGCTAAGCAGAGAATTTCGCAATGTTGCACCTATTTGTTCATAGCTGCTAATTGTTTCTACTGTAAAACGTACTGACACACGTATCGGGTTATTTTCGGCAGAATAATATTATTTTTTTTTTAAATATAAAATAGGTATAGAGATTTCTGGATAGCGATGCATGCACTGTATATCTAACGTTTTTTCTTTAAATACTATTATACTTTTGCGCCTTGTTTGTGCATCACTTAGATGCTGCTATTCTAGCAGAAAAGATCCCATGTCATATGGTTCACTTATGGTCTCCTTAGAACCCGATTCGTTCCTTGACCGATTGTTTTCCAGCTACCATGACGACATTTGTGCCAGAATTTTGAAAGCACAAATGAACCTCTAACGACAGGGCCTTACGTACGTCAGTGTGACGCAACCATCAACTCCAGTAGGTGCTGTCCAATTGAGCGACGATGAATTTCGCATTCGATGTATTGGCTTGGCCCAGGCGGTGGTTCTCAATGATGGGCAGACTGTCACCTGCGTAGATCCAGATGACAAAATCCCCGCTCGAGAATGCCCCTCTCCTGTGACCACCAAGAGAAATGCATCAAAGCCGTCACCATCTTGCGTTGTGAACAGCCGAACTATGGAAAAATAAAAAATAATAATTGAAAACCGTACACTGAACCAGACATTGCAGGCTGAAAAACATCAACTCCTAAATGACAGTCGAGTTTATTCACACTAGAATTACCAAAGGAGTGATTTTCTATCTTATACCCATATGGAACAAACATATGTTTGTAAAATAAATATTTAAAATAAAAACGGAAAATATATAAATATGGCCCCCTCTCGTCCCGCCTCTCTTAAGGCGTAAATTGTGATTGGTTGTGCGTTGTGCGTATTTACGATCGTCGATTACAGTCTCTTCCACTCTATTCCACCTTAAGGTGGCACATCAAACCGGTTTTGGGGGCGATACGTGCCAACAGGGGGCGCCCTGGTGGTGACTGTGAGCATTACTGGATGCATCACAGTTGTCAACTTTGAAAATCTGCAATAAATGTATGGCTGCACAAGGCAGACATTATTCCGTACTATAATTTGGTTGCAGGTTCGTTTTTGGGCGAGCTTTAGATTTTTTACGAAATATTCTGAAATATGTGCAAGATATTCAGATTTGATTATCTTTGGGTAATCATGAAAAATCAGGTGTTGCAGTCACAGAGCTAAGATTTTTCATGCTTGTTTAGTGGTGGGCTATGCATCTATCGTAATCATTTTTCCCCGCTATTTGGTGTAGTTACACCCTTCTCGAAGGGTGTAGCGGCGGGTGGCAGCGGGTCTCAGTGCAAGGTCTCGCTTGAAAAATGTACACCAGTTTATTATGTAAGTTTGTTTGCATTATTATTATTTCCTATTTTGTTTTTTCGCCTATTGAAGATTGGTTGAACCTTGACCCTGAAGATGACATGCAGGTGTCGAAACATGGTGGTCCATTAAAAAAAGATCTCACATCTATGAGTCCTGGAATTTACTCGCCTTACTGCATTGAAATCCACCAATCTTTCTGAAAGTAATTTTTATTAACTAAATCGGTTGCACCCTTCAAGTGCCTAATTAGAAATTGTGCCCTATCTTGCACTGTGGATAAGTTGGATAGCTGGTGACCTTGAAACAAGGGTTAAGTTCATGCGTAAAATGCTCTTCACAAAAGATAGACTTTTTATCCACCCTGTATAGCATACATACATCAACACAACATGTGTTGCAGGTAGAATCAATATCTGTCATACTAGAAAACTGCCTTTAAAATATTATTTTATTTATATGTGCAGTATGATATATGTATAGTATAATGTATTCATGCTTTTTGCCTTGTAGGCCTCATTGCAGTCCTCGGTGGGATAGAAGAACAATTGCAGCATGGAGAAGATATCATACACCAAAAATTCCAAACATTTATTATCATCGATTTCCGATAACTAATTCGTTGCATCCTTCACGCAAGCTGTGCAAAATGTCAAAATACATGTGCAGGTGTGCTTTTATATTAGTTTTTCTAAACAGCTAGAAAATTAACAAATATTCAATCTCCATGCAGCTTGCCGTAAACTCTATTAGATCGCATAGCTTTTCACTGTATGCATAAGCTATAACAATAAAAATATTGCAGTTTCAGTTAATTGCGGATGCAAAGTTGTCAGCTAAATCAAGTATGATAGTACGGTACAAACATAAATCTATCGTGACAGTGAGGTGAAATTTTCGTGCGCATTCGCGGTGACGCGGTCCATAATTTCTGTGCTACGAAATAATTATCTTGTGGAAAGCTGTATCGATTGGCAGCGTACATAAATAATTAATGACCGTGCATTTGGAAAGTTTGTCTCGGCAAATGTTTTTTTTTTATCAGTAGCGTGGAACGTTGAATGTTAACATATGTGGATTGACAAGAGCAATTTGCATTTAAAACTCAAATGTATATGTCACCATAAATATGAAAAGTATAATTAAAGTGTTATGGTGAGGCATATATATTTTGCCCATACTATTAAAATGTTCAGGCTCGAACCCGGACAGTATGCGGTGAAAAGGTCGCAGCCGAAAAGTTCGTCGTACAAATGAGCGCCCACAAAAGGTCGCCGAGTGAAATGATCGCCGCGTAAAATGATCGCCTCGTAAAAAGATCGCGTCGTAAAAAGATCGCCGTGTAAAAAGATCGCACACAAAAAGGTCGTCATGCAAAACAATAATTAGGTCGTAACTTCGAATCTATAAAAGTAAATGGTATGGCTGTGTTGGTTAGGTTAGGTTTATTTAGGTTAGGTCATTTTTTGCGAGGCGACCTTTTTGTATGCGACCTTTTTACGGGGCGATCAATGAATTTGCATGAACTGATTATTTGTTCCACACCTGGGTCTTGTGGTTTATTTATTATCGAACAATCGAAATGACTTATCTCTATAGAAATAATACATGATGTATGTAAAGAAGTGCAATTTAACAGAAGATGGAGGCAGATAGAGGTGGAGAAGATTGGGTTATCGGAATGCAAGAGAAGGGCGGTGCGGGGGTAAATATATAAATGGAATTAGTGAGTAGGTCTGCAAGAATATCATTAGAGAATGCAAGAATCAGGCCGTATTTGAAATACCACCACAGACCAGCAGAATATCGCCACAACACCATCGCCACAACCACAACACCATCATCGCCACCACACCACCACCACCACCACATTCAGATGCAGAAATAAAACATGAAACCATAAATTTTTCATATTCAACCAAATGTATGCGAAACAAATTCTGTTTGAGACTATTATTATATAAAATACTGAGAACAAAGTAGGGGAGACCGGGGCTAGTTGGCGCGGGGGCACGTTGGCCTTTCACTTTTAAAAATCGATAACAGGGGGCAGCACAATATCGATACTACAGAATGAGCATAACCATGTGACAAACCCAACAACGAAGTTATGGATGTTTCTGCAAACAATCTAAGGAGATAAGCCAATTTTTCAGTTTTAAAGACTAAAAGAATTTCGTATAATTGAAATTTGAATTTGATTTCACAGGTTTCAAACAGCGTCGCACACCAATTCTTGTTTAATTTGATCGCTAGATGTAGTCAGGTGTCTGACCTATCACATGAGAAGTCCTCAATATGCACCAGTTTTGTTGAAGTAGCTTTTTATTCAAAAATGACCATGTGGGGTAAGTTGGCCAATCGCGAAAGGGTTTAGTTGGCCCATAGTCATAAGCCTGCGCTTGTGTTCATGATTATGTATCACTAAATTCTTTTACTATTCCAAGTTACTTTGTATAATGGATATTTTTCTGATTTAATGGGGTGTATGCTGTTCATTGTTATAATGTCAAATACATGGAAAAAGTAACTTGTTGTGTAAAATGCTAAATTTTATAAATTCAATGCTGTTATATGTGTAGACAAAATGTACTGCTTCTGAGATGCCATCTGAACCACCCACTGTGGGCTATAGCACCCACAGCAAAATATTTTCGACCTACTTTCACTATTTTTGTTATTAGCCAACTTGCTCCTGAGCAAGACCAACTTACCCCGTGTTGGGGTAAGTTGGCCAATTCTGACTTTCGACGGGGAATGTTTTTTTTCAAGTTCAGTTTGAATCTAATTGCATAAATAAAATTAGTTTTCTGAAGAAGAAGGGTTTACTATTATTGTGCTATATCAAAAACTTTTAGAGTTGTGCTCTGAAGCTAGAAAAAAAAATAGGATGTCCAAAACTGGCAAACTAGCCCCGGTCTCCCGGGGCTAGTTTGCCCCGGGAGACCGGGGCAAACTAGCTACTGTTATGAAAAAATTGGAACACATTAAACACAACCTATTTGACTATAGCTGATCATAATTTCAACAAACAGTATTGAAAATCAGTTGTAAAATATTCACAAACCAGTAGATTTTATAACTTTCATTTTAATTAAAAAAACTAAGCTGCCTAAAAGACAATACATGATCAGTCTGAACAGTAAACATCGTTTTTATTGCGGTAAAAATTTAATGTGTCATGCATTTGGCCTGGTTTTCAAGAAAAATTACTTTTTTGAGAAATTGTGCCTGAAATTTGGAAATTAAATGCATGATATACATTGTAGTATCAAATATTATTTTTACACCATTGTCAGCAGCAGCTCATTAAGATGCTCCCACAATTTTATCAGGAATATTGGTGCCAAAATGAAGCGTTACTGGCAATTCTTGTCACATCACAAGTAGGGTTAATGTACTCTGAATAACAACACTGTATTCCAAGGTACCTAAAACGGCCACAGTGTGGCGTTGGGGCGCTACAGGCAGGTCGAGGTTAATCTACGTTCTTAACATGCAGTCTATGGGGCGATGGATACTCTCCCCCTTCATCCACTCTTGGTCGTACGGTGTGTATAATTGCATGCATCATGACGTTCTTCCATAGCCCATATTGTTTAACCAATGGATGTGTGCTGCTTTTCAATAAATTATCTGTCTGAATTGATTTAAAAGGGAATGTGGTCAAAACATTTCCTTTTATTCGTTGTATGGAATTCATGTGCAAACTTTCTTGATTGAAAATGCCGTGAACCTGCAATGATATAGCAAAATAACAAATTGAAATATAAATTTCATAATAAATTTAATCGACATTCGATCACAATATGGTTGCTAACCCATTTATCTGTATTCACTCGAAGGATCATCTGGCGAAGTTTCTCGGTAGAACTATATTGTCGTATAAAATTCGGTGGGCATGATCCAATAATAATATATCGGTTGTGATGAGTTGAAATTTCATTATTTTGTAAGTACTCAAGCTATCAAAACGAAAATGTTTAGAATTATTTGAACCACATCGTTACCCGACCTCATGTTGCATTACTATGATTGAAATATTATACTTGTTTAAAGTTCTACTAAACAAATTACAATTCAGCCTTGCATTTTAAAATAAAACGCGGCCAATACCTTCCAGATAGCCTAGGTATATTTCATGCTGACCACATCATTCATTACAGTATGTATGAATACCACATTACTTGACTTCGCAATTGTTTACTGGCAAATGCAATTGTAGTTGTGTTTCACATTGACGAAGAAACATGAAGTGTTGGTTTTTCTTTGAAATTGATCAGTAAACAGGCACGATTTTTGTGAGAAGGATGATGATGCTCAGAATACTGTGTATATTCGGAAATGATATTTGGGAACAGTGTAGAAACCCTTTTGGTACTTTTGTGGTTAAAATAATTCAAACAGTAATAGCTACCGGCTTTGTAATATTATAAAATTATGCCAATATACCAAACAACATGTGTTTTTGCTCAATTGGC
>JAQFZQ010002884.1:0-12311 GCA_034696005.1 Glomeris marginata | reverse complement strand
TATAATATAATATAATATAATATAATATAATATAATATAATATAATATAACTGCAAATGACGCAAAATTAAAACGAAAATGCTTTGTGTGAAAGCTGTATACAAGCAAAGGCGGTGCGCCCCCTTCCGAGAGAAGTTGGCAAAACTCTGTCGTGCAGTTCCATATACCATAAAGCATAGAATTCTTGAGCTTCTTTGTACTGTTTTCAAATAAGTTGCAAAGGCAACCAATTGTTTTGAAATATAGCAACTTGTATTATCAAAATATTAGAAAAGTATACAAGTTTCAGATAGAATTTATATTGCCTAATGTATATTTTGAAAAAGATGTAATATTTTACGTTGTTAGGTTCATGTATATTTTTTGATATTTTTTAAGTGACAATCTGTTAAAACAGAATATTCTTAGAATGTACAGAATTCCAACACGTCACATTTGAGAGGATTGAAAATTGTAATCATGTGATTTTCATTCATTGAATTTCAATATGTTCCGGTCCTATATAGGGGACACATGCATGCACATATTATAGAGCGCTGGCCATCACTTTGGGTTTAGGTCTGCTAATAATGAATGCACATATGTAGAAGGGGGAGGGGGCTTATAGCTGATGATGTTCAAGATAGTGTTGTGTACCATGAGTATATGACACAAAAGGAACCGATGGACTCGAAATCAAAATGTGGGGAGAATGCATGGATGGCATGCAGTCGCCGGAAATTAGTTGCTTCCACTGGTGGTCCTTGCAAGTTAGCAATGCATGCACCAGACGTCAATCTATGATTATAACTTGGCCAACGAGCAAAATTTAATGCATTTTTGTCTGCGCAATCGGGCAAATAAGCTCCATATTTACCGTTTCGAGGTTCAAATTAATAAGTTCCTCGAGTTCCTTTTGCCAAATATATGATAAAATTTTAATTTGCGAGCAGCCCAAAAATCATCAACCAAAGCATTCATTTGCTGTTTTGATGACAGCTTCATAATCAACAATCTAATTTGACTGCCGAGTTTTCAGAAATATATTAATATGTTCCTCCCAAATTCTGAAAACTTAAATGTATCGATTTTTGGGATACAATTAAATAATTATTTTTGAATGATATATAAAAAGGATAGAGGCTAATTATGTAAAATGTTTAAAATGAAATTTGAATGTGAAAATGTACACATATACTCATGCATAAATAAAATCCAAACCGAAATTTAAACTGGGCTGCATGGTCATACATGTATTATACATCTATGTTTATATCGACTTGCGTCACATGTGACAATATTTAAATGCATGAGACTCATTAATTATTGAATACTTCATAATGATGACTGCAATTTGCAATGTAATTGCTATTGTTGGCTAATTATACCATGCATGCATATACAGGGTGTCCGGAAAGTCTGGTCATTTTGTTAATAACTTGAAATTGAAGTGAATATTTGTAATTTATACAACCCACCTATCTTAAACTGGCGAAGATAAATTTGGAATGACCTTGACGGAATGTTCCAAGGTCAAAAATATCGTCACCAATGGATGTCCCTTCATGATAATACAGATACGTCGATTTCAAGATATTAGCAAAAAGGCCAGATTTTCCAGGCATGGATCACAAAATCACTTTTTGAAAATTAAATACCTATATACCATTCAAATTATTATTAAAAATAGATATATACTATATCGACTACAACTTTTTGTATTTCAATTGCTAAGCTGCATTGGTGTTAAGTTCAGTTAAAATTTATTTTGCATTTCACCATTTTTATGAAAATATTTTTATATGAAAGTATTCCTTAAATAGTGTCTTGGTATACAGTTCAATGTTTTAGGATTGTAACTGTGCACCTGGTAGAGTGCAATTTGTGTTAGTATGATGCGATCCGACGGAGCACTGCTCCCATACAAAGGTGGGTGGGGGAGTGTCTGAATGTGGCCCATGCTTAGACCAAAGTTGGATGACCATGGGACACATGCAGTGGATGGGCTACCGATTTCTAAGGAAGAGTTTGGGGCGTTTTGCAACGTCGGTGCAATGAAGGAAGCCAATGAAGCGCTTCTGAGCCCATTCCCATGGCCAAAGGGGGTCTCGATTGGTGTCCATTCAACCATATTGCCCAGACCGGTAACTGCGATATTGAAGCCCATTGGGCCGATGGTAACATGCTCTGGAGGTCGTCACGTGCACGTTACACACATGCGCAAACTGAAATCTAAACGCAGCCAGCTCTTGTCATTGCCATCTTGTTATTGATTTGTAGGCTTATAACCTACATCCATATATGCCCTTATATATACGTGTTTGCGGTGTAATTTTTCCATCGAAAAAATGCATTGTTACTTGTACTGTGAGGTGGTGAGGAATGGTGCATTGTGGGTCTAAATTAGCCCATTGGTATGTGTGGAAAATGGGTAAAATGGAGGTACTTGTATGCAAGCAATTGATACAACTGCATGCATTGAAGGTGACTCAATGCATGGGGTTCACTTTTCTTGCAATTGCAATGGACACTGTGAGGCCCATTATATGGATATTCATGGCCGGATATAAAAGATGTGATTGAAAGTGACTGCGTGTGTAAATACACGATTATCATTGGCTTTCTTGTGTTACTTACTCCTTTTGGACGATTTTTATTGTGAACCGCAGTCTTTGTCAATGTGAACGCTTCTATTGATTATGCAGCGTGAAATTAAATTCATTTGGGGGATTACAATTTATATTGAAAGAAACCCTAGTTCAATATCCTCTATTGTCTTGTACAATATGTTGGACTATGCATATGTTAAAATATGCTGGTTGCACATGAACTACATTGAGTGATTTATGGGATAATAAGCGGAAAATGGGAATTTCGTATTGAATGCATATGGGATTTTTAAATTCAGTCATTTTATGCAATATACTTTATAGTTCATGTTGGTGTAAACTGCGTTAATTAATTGAACAAACTTTGACATTAATAATTTTGATGGGGCCCATCTATTATTTATATTACAAAAAAATAACTGAAATTAATTTATGTATTTTGATTAATATGAATGCATGACTTAAATAGACTTCTGCTAATATGCGTTAAAAGTTTATTGATATAACTAATTTAGTATAAGAAAAACTATATAAATTATAACTAATTGGTAATGGTGTATAGTAATATTAGAAGAAATTCATTGTAAAATTGATATCAAATTGACTGCACCTAAAGCACCCAAACACAATATATATTGCATATTTACAGCATGCAGATATTGACGATTGATTCAAAACTATGTTGATATTTTTGACGAGAATGACCTTAGACTGTGTTCAAGGTTATTGGAAGTCTGGTTCCTAAACCGTAAGAGATAGGCCACATGTGTCAATTCGAAAGTTGTGCAGCACCATCAAATTCGTATGGAAATGCTTGGTTTAGTAATTTTGAAAACATGGCATGTGATATTAGGCGATGTTTGCAGGCCGGTAGCTTGAGTTGCAGTGGAAGCATCCTGTACTCTGGAGTCCTTGCAGTGAGTTACCTAAACTGCTGCAGACCATTCACTAATACCTGACGGGTATTGCATAATGCACCATGTGTGTGCCAGTCACTTGTAATATGCTGTATGATGTGTATTGCAGGAGAGGGATGTCATGTGAAGCACATTTTATAAGGTTCTCCATTTGGGAGATTTCAGTTTGTATGATATCATGAAATAAATGCACCATCAATATGAATAATTTTTTTTTCCGGAGTAATATACGGTTTTACCACACATGTACATATGCACTTGAAACGTCGCGGTGCTCAGCACTACTGATGTAATCAATACCCCTGCCAGGTAATAGTGAATGACCTGTGGCAGTGTGCACTCCTCACTGCAAGGACTCCACCGTACAGGATGCTTTCGCTGCAATGCATACTACCGGCCTGCAAACCCTGATTACATGCATGCCGTGTTTTCCAAACTACTAAACCAATTGCATTTCCGTACCAATTTGATGGTTCTGCACAACTTTCGAATTGACACATGTTGCCTATCTCTTACGGTTCAGGGACTAGACTTCCAATAACCTTGAACACGCAGTCCAAGGTCATTCCCGGCATGCCAAGTGGATGGTCCATTTGATTATGATCCTTTACCCCATTCAGTCTCCAATCATGTATCGTCCATATTTATCGAGTTATTTCCGAAAAATCTGGACTTTTCTTCCACCCTGTATATTTGGCCAGCAGAACTCGCATCATTGCCAATTCTTAATTTGTTATTGAAAAGGCCTGCTTTGCAACCCTGCTTTGCCTTTGCAGTATGATTGCATTTGCAATTTCCTTCATGTTAATAACATTCATGCCATTATAACGAATGACAATTTCATTTTTATTTGCGTATATCCCATTTTCTGATCAGCGGTAGTACTAAACATTTGGCCACCACTGTAGATGCAGATGTGTATTAAAATTACATAGGCTAATTCAATGTTGATCAATTATTGAAGCGTTTCGTAATTTCGCTGCAATGCGCATTTCGACTTGGGCTGGAGGCTGAGGTGTGGGGAGGTGCAATAATAGACAAAATGTGAAACGTCATCGATGTCAACCGTGCAAAATATCGACAAGATGGTCGTCAACCATGCGCAGTTGCTGCGTCACATCACGTGATCACACCCAACCCTAGCCCCGCCCATGTTTTGTCCTCAAATATGAGTGGCAACAGCTACAAACCGCAAAGGCCAATGACCATTAAAGAAGCCTGGCTTCCTCCCAACCTTCTACCAATCAACTACGTTAGCCTCGCCTTCTTTCAGTTCCTTCACCACTTTCTTTGCAAAATGCAGTTGGGATGGAAGAGGAAGGGGAAGTTCAAAATGCATGTTGCACTTTCAGCTTCATGTTATATAATGCCGGATACGGAGTTGTAGCCAGTCTCTCTCTCTTGGTTAATTTGATGTGTGAAGTGTAAGCAAAACTGGTCTGATGATGGTCCGAGTGTAATAGGGCCGAAACCGGTCACAGAATAAAATTGACTGTGGGTATTTGGAAACTTTGAACGATTTTGAATACTGATCATTTATAGTAAAATGACATTGGGATGTTATGTGTTTGGAACCACTGATATATTTTTGTTTCTCTGAATTGTTCTGTTTCTTTAATCCTTCGGCCTTTTGCATCATATTCCGAACTGTTTTGTGGGCTAATTTTAGCTTATTTACCATGGCCTTATGCGACTATACATACGTATATGGACCAAAGCTCCCAGTCCAATTTGGGAACAAATACAAATTTGACAAGTATGTCACGTGGCATATGGAGGGTTTTTGTGTATTTTTTTTGGCAAAATCCCATGCTGTGTAGTATTATACATATTAAGCGAGTTTTATTGCTTGAAGAGTCAATTAAGGCGATTTTGGCCCCAGCCTGTGTAAATTGTCGACCTAATTGGCGGCCATCATGGCCACTGCGATCAATTATGGCAGGAAGCTATATAGATGATGGGGATTGGGACAGGGGGTGATGCCAATGAGCTAATGCGCCACGTCTGAGATTGCGTCAACTGCATGCACTAAATGGTTGCCAGGCTGCCAACTGATTGTTCCTGGCCATAGCAACGAGTCTAGCATTACATTTTTATATTCAAAAGCTAAAGACCAAATGGTATATTTTCTGCGTCCAAATCGATTAGGCTATAATAATAAAGGAAATTTTAACTGTTATTACAAAAATAATGTCTTATGCCTCAAAATAAACTTCATTATTCCATTTTGAAATACAATTAATCCCCTATACAAAAATTTGTAAAGCTGCTGCAGCCATGCAGTTAAAGCTGCGAGGGTTCCACTTGCAGCCTTGCTTATCCATGCAGCATGTCTGCGGCAGATATGTAGCAGAAAATGTGTTGATCTGCTTCAAAACCCAGCTGTATAGCATACATGCCAGTTGCATTCCTGCTGCAGTTACAGTCAGTCAAAAAGATAATCAGACACTGGACTTTTTTCACATAGTCATGAAATTAACTATGTGTAATGCACATATATCAAACACTAAACAATCTGATCTTTATGAAAGAAGTAGAGCTCAGATAGGAAAATCAATTTATTATGTATAAAAAATTACACCATGGTGTCTTCAGACAAAATAAAATTCTAAAGCAATTTGTGCTCAAAATCTAGTGGCAAAAAATAATCAGACACATCATATTGCATTGTATTTTGTGGTAATTAATATTTTGTAGGACCTCCTTTTGCTTTTAATACAGCTGCAAGACGTTTTAGCATCAATAATACAAGGTTTTCAATTTTTGTTTTGTCAAGTTTCTCCCATGATTCCAATAATTTCACCTGCATCTCACGTTGCGACTTGCATCTTCTATTGTACCAAGATCTTGTTCCAAGATTGCCCACAAATGCTGAATTGGATTTAAGTCTGAGCTTTGCGAAGGCCATTGCAATACCTTCATTTTATTTTCTTGAAGAAATTTCTTGGTTAGCTTGGCTGTATATTTTGGGTCATTATCATGTTGGAACAAAAAGGATCGACGGAGACCCACTTGGCTGGGGGAAACGAGAAGATTGTTCTTGAGAATGTCACAGTAATGCTGGGCATTCATTCTACCATGCTCCCACTTCCTGTATTAACTGAATTATGACCAGCACAATGCAGATAGATAGAATTTGCTGTGCAAGAGGTTTTAAAAGATATATAGACGCTGTGTAAACTGCTGTTAATATTTTGTGGCGAAAAAGCACTATTAAAGGAGCATTCTGAAGCAAGTATTACAGAAACAGTAATGAGGACGTTGAGAATGTTGATACCGATATGTAATTAATTAATGATATGGCTGAATTGGACACGTTCAGAATTTGAAATGGAATAAATTTTTTCTTTAGACAAACAACATATTAATTATTATTTAAGTGAAAGTCACGTGATACGGGGGGTGTTTACTTATCACCTCTTGTCACAATAGGGTATTATATTCTCAATATAAAAAAAGAAGAAAATAATGCATGCGTGCTTTAAAATATAAAACCTTGAACATCAGTAACATGTGTTTGAAATTTTGTGCATGACAGGATTGTCATATTTGTTGGAAAATGTGCTTGCATGCAGCAATTGTTTTCCCTATGCTTCTGAAAATGCAAGACGTCTAATAATATTGTGGGGGCAAATAAAAAAAGTGGCAGGAAACCTTGCTGAGTCGGACAAGCACATGTCGCCATTTCGAGCAATTACGAATTGAAGGGAACACTGATTGCTTCATGGACAGCGAATGAAAAAGGATTAATAGAAATTGCATGTGCCACGAAAAGAAAGCTAAATTAGCCATAATAATAACGAATCACGATCGTTATCCAATGTGACGTCATTGTATCAGTCGCTCGCTATCCATGCAAGTGACATATTTCCACCAGAAATGCCATGCAATTTTTCCACACTCAAACACACACACACACACACTGTTTCTATCGATTTGGATTTTTGCTCGGCCTGACGCAGTTTCTATACAAAATAAAATTTCACATGCGGATAGAGTTGATCGAGATTTTTATAGCTGCTGCATGGAAAGTATGGGAGGCCAGCAAGGAGAAGTAATCTACATTTTTTGCACCCACATATAAAGGTCAAATAAACCTAGTTTGTTGGGTGTTAAAGGGAGATCGATTTCGTTTCGAAAAGCAACGCCAGAGGGCAGCGTTAAATGTGGTGAACTACAGTGACTGGATCCTTTTAGACACAGTGTGGCCAATCCTTGTATGATTTCTGATTGACTGCTCCATTTTCGGGCTAGTTTCGAACGTCGTACTCAGAATATAAAATTTCAAACTCTAACTTTTGAATGTTTAACTCGGACAATTCTCAATAAAAACTTTAAAAACGTTATAAAATCATTCATATAGATCATATGCAATACATGTTATGTCTACGCAAAATATTATTTGAAGTTTGTCTGAAATTAATTATAGTACATAATTAAAGACTGCATGCAACAAGACTTTCAAACGTAAAGCGTTCTCAGCCAATAATATTCTCGCTTGATTGTTCCCTAATTAAGCACCACTACATAATTAATTAGAATTAATAAGGGTTGTCATTTATTCAGCCATTCGAATTTACTGTCCGTGGCGTCAATCAGCTCATTGGTGATGTCATATATAGCTCAGTCACTGTATGGTGAATTCCAGCTATTTGTTATTCCAGCATGGTTTTGGATTTATTTTCAGTATTCATTTTGCTGGTTAGAAATTATTGTTTATTCACTGTGTCTATTGTGTCGACAACCTGTTCCTATAGGAAAATGTGTCATGCCTGAAAAATAACCCAGTCCATTTTTTCCCTTACATTGGAACTGTCAGTGCTGAAACCGCAAGTGACTAATATTTTGTTCATGTATCTCTAGTTGACAAGCAAAATAAATACTAAATAATGTAAAATATAAATGAATGTCAAAACTATATTTATTGCCAAGTAGGCCTACGTCATTTTTCCTATACTATTTACACCACCCAACTTACAGGAAAACATTTTAGCTTGTTCAAAATAATCTTTCAACTTTTCACATACGTATCAAAAATTATTTATGATGAATGCTGTGTGCTGCAGTGAAGCGACTCCTCGTTTACTAAGGGTTGTAAGAAGTGTATGAAAATAAACCAGAAAAATTTAGCAGCAACCTGTCCTAGGTGCTAACCCTTAGTAAACGAGGTGTTGCTTCACTGCAGTGCACAGCAGTCACATTGGATCCCGCATTTCAAAAAGTTCTGTACGGTTTATAAATGCACCAAATTTTCTGAAAATAATTTTGATTAACTAAATGCGATGTGCTCTTCAAGCGCCTAATTCGAAATTGTGCCCCGTGTTCAATGGTTTAAAAGTTAGAAGACGGATGACCTTGAAGATGACGTCATAGGTCACGTGCGATATGACTTTCTTATTCCCCCCATATGACTTCCTATTCGATCGCTAAAGCTGTACAAAGGTATCATTTACCATTTTTAAAGATATTTAAAGAATGACCAGACTTTTGTCGCACCCTGTATATACAAATTCCTCCACTGACAGTCTTCCCTCTATTATCAGTTGAAGTTATACTCACGCTGGAGTAAACGTTCCGTTTTCCAATTAAAGGATTAGCTCAGTCCACTATTGTCGTCTATTGTCCTACGGGGGTTACGAGACTTTCACCAATTAAATATGTGTCAAAACAATAATATGTATAGTTTTTTGAACGTCAGCGTATAAATAAATAATCCTGTTTCTTATTCCCTATAGCAAGAATGAATATAGTATATGTGCATGTCTATTTAAAAATGTGTATGGGGTATACAGGGCGACCAAGCATGATTACTATAATTAGAGTGGATGCTGATTGGACCGTTTTGCATTGACGTATCTGGTGAAGCGAAGCGTCTCTATCCGCAGATATGCGAACCCCATATATAGTCTATAGTGCGTGTGTGTATATGTGGATGTGGCATTGGAAGAGTCACGTGGTACATGACTTTAATGATTTGGCCGCACTCGGAGGGATGATCTTTCGATTAGTCACTGGCTTCCGCTGTTGCCAATCTTGTGGTGCGCCAAGTACGCTTTAATTACGCCTCTTTCAACGCACACTCCACCATTATTTTCGTCTTCATCTACCCCAAAAGCAAAATAATTGCCACCAAAATCAAATCTTGTGTAAAAATGTTTCATTATAAGTGCTGTAGGTAAGCTCGATTTATGGTTTCGTAGCCCTGAAGTTAAGATGACCATGTGAATTTTCCTTACCAAATTTAAGTTTTTGTTTTTTCAAGAAGGGGCAAAATGTGCATATGTGAAATATCGATTTGGATTTTGCCAGTCTGTCCAGTATGCAAAGTTGTCAAGATTGGTGCATGAACCAGGAACAACACCTCTGCATAAGAAAATGAGTAAACCACTGTGTCACTATAGTGCAATAATATTTTCAAATATCCTTCTTATAAATTATTGTTCAAATTCTTTACTTAAAATGGCAAACATGTTTTATGCAAGTTACTAACTATACTGATAAAATGTATAATTGGAAACATCAATGAATTCGAATAAATAATTTTTAATAAGGTTTTATAGCAAATATGTTTACTGGCATAATTTAGGGTGTCTTATCCTGGAAATATACTGGAATTTTTTGTTGTCCTTGAAATCGTGGATATTTACTGGAATTTTTTCTTAATACTGGAAAATGTATCATTTTTGACACTTTACATAATTTCGATTATTGAATTCTGTGTTCCTCTTCTAATTCGATGGTTCATTCCACTTATTCATCAGTTTTTAAGGGATTAATGTGGTTTGTTATAACTATCTTTCACTTTATGTATTTTGTGTCCTGGAAAAATGTTATAATTATCCTTGAAAATACTGGAATTGTGAATTGCAAGTTTAGTAGACACCCTGTAATTGTTTAATTTTTCCTGCTCACAATTATTTAGTTAATTGAAAATTGAAGTGCAGTCTCATAAACGATTCAACTGCTATTTTTAGAGTTTTTGTAATATTCCTTACAAAATAATACTCCATAATTAATGAAATCAATTGCTGCATCACGAATATAATTCTTCAAATAATTAATTTATGCCAAAAGTTTAATCGATATATGCTTCAATTTATTGAAACTTAATTCTCCACGGATACTAAATATGTGGAATTGGTTTTAACTTGGTTTTAACTTGGTTTTAATAACCAATAGGGAGCGACGACGACTGGCTAAAAATCCTTTTCATAATTTTTAATGAATGTTAAATCCCATACTAATCTTGCGAATGACATGATGATCGAGACTTTTTTGTTGTTGCTGAGTGGGGAAAAAGCATCATGTTCTGCGACTCGTAAACACAATTTGGTCGAGATTTGAATGCGTGCATTTTTGCATACAGACATATTGGATCGATGGAAATCGATGGATCGATCCGAGCACATCCCAGCATGCATTGCGCTCGCGCACAAACCACTCTTTCCTCTTTTGCTCGGCCAATGATGGAGTTGAACTTTTCAAGTCTGTCGTCATCGCGATTGAAGTGAGTCAAAAGTGCGTGTTCCGGGGGAGGGGGGATGGCAAATTTATTAGCGCCCACTCCCTGACCCCATGACCCCGTGGTCGGCCATTTTCGAGTACGATGAAAAGGCCCTTTGGGGGGCGTTGGTGGTGGTTTTGATGAATTTCAGCTACCAAATCGATTGGGCTTCCTGCCAGCAACGCTAATCAGGGGCACATGCTTCATTGAGCATATGCCTAATGTCGTGTCGAGGACGACTTAATGGGCCACGCCCCTTTTTAAGGCACCACACTATGGCGACCAGATGGTCCTATATGTGGTCCTATGTGAGCAAACCCATAAAGAATCCAGTCATACTTCATGAAATATGTTTGTATGCCCCTTCACCCCCTCCCCCCCCTCTTCATTTGCGATGAGACCAAGTATATAGCTTTGAGATTCTAATTATTCTTGTTTGTGCCAGCCCTAACATTGGAATACAATCTTAACAGTTTTAATTTTTTCTCCTCAACATTGAAATTATAAATTCATCCCCCACTAATTTACTGCAGTGCCAAACTTATGGGGAAACAAAAATGAGGTGTTTCATTGTCTAGAAAGAGTTGCATTTGTTACATTTTCTGCTGTTATAGTGAAGGTCTATAACATGGTACATTATTTCTGGGCATCTTTGTAATGGCTTTTTATCTTGTACTATAATTACCAGGAATATACGTATATAGATAGACAGGGTACTGATACTGGATATCCTTGAAATCCTGGAATTATACTGGGAATTTTTTGTCGTCCTTGAAACCCTGGAATTATTTTTCTTATTCCTGGAAAATGTATCATTTGTGACACTTTACATAATTTCGTTTATTGATTTATTTGTTCCTCTTCCAATTTTCTTGGCACAAAATACCAATTAAGCATAACACTTTTGAAATTCGATGGATCATTTCACTTATTCATCAGTTTTTATGTCATTAATATATTTTGTTTTGTAATTATCTTTCACTATAGGTATTTTGTGTCCTGGAAAATAGTTATAAATATCCTTGAAAATACTGGAAATATATACTGGAATTTTGAAATTAATGTTGAAATTTTGTACAGACTATTCTGATACACCTATAGTGTTTGCGTGCTTTCTGTTTTCATGCGCTGAATGTAAAAAAGTTTGAAAAGCAGCCATGTTTATTTTTTTTAAAGGAGAAGTTCCACCCTTTTTCGAACATACCCTAAAAACATGTAATCAAATACGGAAAATATGGTGAAAAAATGTTGGTGAAGTCAGATTTCAATTATAAATTGAGAAAAAAAAGTTATTAGCAATCT
>JAQFZQ010002883.1:0-12313 GCA_034696005.1 Glomeris marginata | reverse complement strand
TCGTTTTTATGACATTGTTTACATAAAGGGAGGGACTTTTCAGGGTACGTTACAAAACCGTGTCAATTCACCTTTAACTTCACTAAAATGGCCAAAACAATACATTTTGCAAAATAAACAATGAAACACTTAATTAATAAATCTAATATATAATTGGTCTTTTGTAATTGCATTTTTCACTTGACAAAACAAAACTTTGCTAGCTATGCATGGGATAGCCTACGACATTTTCCCACGGCAGGTGGCAGCACTAATTTTATTCTGTAATTTGGTAAAGTTAGAAGTTTATACAGCTAATTCAAAATTCCAGTACATTTCCAGCATTTTCAAGGATATTTATACCTTTTTCAAGGACACAAAATACATATAAAGTGAAAGATAGTTCAAGATAACAAACTATATTAATCCATTATAAACTGATGAATAAGTGGATTGCACCACCAAAATTCAAGCAAATTAGAAGAGGAACACAGAAATCAATAAACAAAACTATTTAAAGTGTCAAAAATTATACATTTTCCAGGATTAAGAACAAATTCCAGGATTTCAAGTATTTCCAGTATCAGAAAACACCCTGTTATTATACAGATTCAGATGCTGACAGGTTTTACGTATGGGTACTAAATGTAATCAAGTATGGTTTGGTATTATGAGGCACAAACATGATATTTCATGCCGTGAATAATACTATATAGTAAAATTATACTTTATAGAGCAGGGAATATAATAATATATAAAAAGAAGCAAGTGAACGTCTGTGTCTATCGGTCTATCGATTGGCACAAGCAATCCTCGTCACGGATACACGACCAATTATCGAATGGAGGAGGTCACGTGATGAGAAAAGCGTTTCCATCGTTGCAAAAATTGCACCACCCTTTCCTTAAACACATGCCTACACCGATAGACCGATAGACCAATAAGGCCAATTGAGGCACGCGCATGGCAACACATCCCAAATAAATGCACGCTTCGCCAAGTACCAAATTTTACTCGCACGCCCTCTACCGGCCTAAATATAGTCTGCATAGCTCGTATATGCAAACACCGAATTAGGATATCAATATCGGCAAAATACGATACTGACAGAACATAATACTTCATTCATTATCATATCCATATCTCTTGTTGAACCTCAGTATACATATAACACACGGTCCCTTTATCGATATATCGATCTTCAAAACAACTTCCACCTTAGATAATAGGCGACAGATTGGAGAATATATTTACGAAATAGACGGGGATATTTTACAAGATTGTAAATTGAATTCTAATACCCTATACATAACGAAGGGGCGTCCAAAGTGGAACTTAATCCGTCAGATGGCGCTGCACTCAACTCAGATTTCTACTCATATCTCGGCCACAATGAGCTATAAATATGTTTAAATTTAATCATTGGTAAAATTTGGAGTCAATTTGATTAACATTAATTTTCCCAGTGTGAGGACAGTGTTTTAACTATAATTAAATCTATATACAGGAAGCCCCTCAGATATTAAGGGAACTATGGGGAATTTGGAGAATGCAAATTAGTAATCATATATGAACTCGACTATGATAAATCCAATGACGACATTATCATTGACCTTGAATATTTATTTCAAGGTTATTAAAATTCTAACTTTTGAACCGCTGCATTGAAGGGGTTAGTTCCAATTTGAAAGTTGAAGAGCACGATGAGATTAAGAGATGGTAGAAGTTTCGAAGAGATTCGATGCACGTATACGATTTTACAACAACTTTCGTATTTCGCATGGCATGCATCGCTGCAATCCACGGAGAACTAAGCAGAGAAGCCAAACCAATGGGTGGGCTTCACAACTTATGCTCACAATTTGTGGATGAAATAAATAAACAACGTATTTTTGCAAGAAATATATAACAAAATATATACGTATTGTTAACACATTTTCTGTGCACACGAATAGGTCCTAAAATAAGTGGATTAAATATTACATATCTATATAATAGGCGAGGTGGTTTTTGTGATGGATGGTAGGAAAGACAGGAGGAGATAGATAAGCAGAAGTGTATTGTTTGTCGCTTATGGCATGCAGTAAGCGAAGGGAAAGCTGTAAAGCAAATGTTCATCAGATAAACCGCACTAAACTCAGCTGTCAGCTAGAACAAGGTCTGCAAAATGTAAACGCTATGGTTTACTCTTGTTGCCGCTGTGCGGTGCTGCTGCATGCTGCTGTGCATTTTTCTTTTTTCTATTTATGTGCATGTAACAGTGTATGCAGACGGATTTTTATCTCGGCATAAAACCCACTACTGGTCTTCAGTAGATTTCATACGACACGCTTCACTATCAACAACTTTTATTTTGCCCACTATTCCGATGCCTATCAACGTATTTCATGCACGTGCACATATATATGCCTAAAACACATAATCCAAATTATATTATACCTACTCATTCATATATTTTAAAACCATCAATGAACGTTGACAGCTCGTTTTGTCATGTCAAATCTTTTCAGCCTAAACTTGTTTTTATTCCATGCTACATTTGCAATTTATACAGACGCATTAACATTGCATAATATATTTACATAAGTGGTCACGTGCCTTGTTTTTTATGGGTATGAAAGAATTCCGTTTGGAAGTATTCAACAATACAGGGTATCTATATAAAGTCATTTGCTAAATAATTTTTAATTTACATTGTTCAAAGTGGCTTAAAAATTATATTATAAATTATTATTTCTTAATTGACCTTTTTCAGTAAGCTGCTATTGGCTGAAAAAACGTTTAAAAATGGCGGCCTTAGTTGGGACGAAGTGCAGAAACCAGTTTTCTGCCAATCAGATTGCAGCTTTATCCCAACTAAGGCCTCCATTTTGGAAAAAGGGGGTGCTACTGAAAAAGGACAATTGAAGATTTTAGTATTTTAGCAAATTGAAGCTATGAAATATACAAATTCATAATTTTTCAAGTCTGCAATAGGATGTCCATTGTTTTAGCTAACTGCCAAAATAATTTTATACAGGAAAAGAGATTCCCTGACTTTTACATGCATTTGTACAAATTATGGAAAAGTATAAAAGTATCCAATGTATGTTGAAATCAATTTTGTCAAATATTATACATATGCCTCATTGAAAAAGTATGGGTTTATAGGAAAATGGAGGCAAAAAAAATGTGAATGTTCGAAAAATTAACGATGTTTACGAAATGTCAGTGGAGCATGCTAATTTTGTTTTGGCGGTTTACCTTTGACAAACCGCCATCAATGCTATTTCCACATTGATGCGCTTTACACCCCAACTCGCATTCCATGAATAAGAGCGGCAAAACATGAAAAGCCCTTGTTGCCACAGACAACGTGCCCAAAAGAAGATCGAAAATCCCTTTTTCCACATGCCCCCCCCCCCTTTTCTTCATGGAACCGACGACGGAGAAAATTAATCTCTAAAACGCCTATCCGGTCCTTCATTTCCCTCTAATGACG
Source organism: Glomeris marginata (assembly GCA_034696005.1). Classification (NCBI taxonomy): domain Eukaryota; kingdom Metazoa; phylum Arthropoda; class Diplopoda; order Glomerida; family Glomeridae; genus Glomeris; species Glomeris marginata. The sequence goes on along the minus strand of JAQFZQ010002883.1, from coordinate 8,853 downwards.
TCATTGCGACCATGCAAACCAATAGCAAACCTTACCAATTCATTTTACATTTCTCCAAGAAAGTGCACAAATTGAATGGAAACTGGCTAAACTATAATCCGTTCACCAACAAACTTTTTCGAAACTGTTTCTTCTGCCACCAGGTGGCGCAACAATACATCTGCTTAATTAAAATTTCTCTTATTTAGCACTGCAACTTATTCACAAATTTCTTGAACAACTTTTACAACATTTATTTGTTCATCATAAAAACTTTACTAATATTACGATATGCAATTATATGCAATGCATATAGTCACTTTCATAATTATTGCACTTATGATTTTGTAATATTCGTATATAATGAACTCCTGAAGTATATAATGAACAAAAAGTGTCATGCTTCTGTTCTGGTATATGTTATACAAAAGTGAATTATGATGTTTTTATTTTGTTTGAAGCATTTGACATGACATATGACAGAACATCAATAAAAGTTGTTTTGGGGCGACTCGTGACCTCAGCAGATGACATCACAGGTCGCCATTTTGCACGAGTCAAAGAGGAGACAATGGCCCAAAAGCCAGCCATTCTTCTTTCCGACTCGTTTGACTTTCTAATGAGAACCTCAAGAAGTGTGACGGACCACCGGGCCAATTTTACATGCCACTTTATACCATCAGGAAGTGTCTATAATACTTCATATACGAGGAATCACAAGAAGTCATGGCCCAATTAAGCGAAATTCCATAAAACAGTTAAAATTCCCAAATAATTATTGAACAATTATTAAAGTGCATTGATCAAACAACAATATTATAATTTCCCTTTAAAACTTCCATGCTTAATTGGTATTTTGTTCCAAGCAAATGTGAAATATGAATCAAACAAATGTAATAAAAAAATATATAACATGTTAAATACACAATTTTTAAAATTAAAAATTATTGTGTCCCATAGATACGAAAATGAAATAATGTTATTTGCCTCGATTAGCCAATGGCCCAATTAACCGGAACAAACTGTATAAAATGGTATATACTACACTTATTTCTCCACATTTTCACTCCCAATTTCTCGCACTTTGCCAAACTCCATAAATCACGACATGCATACATATAAGGTTGAACACGTGCGCATGCGCACCTCCCGTCTCAACAAATCGATGATCTTTGTTTGATCGCCCCGCCCACTTGCAGTTTGCCATCATCTCGCCAGATTGGTCTTCCGTTTTGTCGATATTATTTCTCGTCCGAAATATATATACAATATGTCCACAAATATCCGGAAAAATAATTGAACGTTTTCTTATATAGGCCTTGTTCCTAGGTAGGCTTATAAGCCAATCACATTTCTTATTGTGTAATGCATTGATTTCTCACATTTCCGTGCATTCACATACATATATAACAAAGGCTTATAGAAGGCCTAAATAGCTTTTACTAAATTGCAAACAAATGCAAATAAACATCAATATGAAAGAACATTTTGAAAGTTGCCTAACTTCACTGCATTTCATAAATTGGCTTCACTGCACAGCACATAATAATCGCATTTAAAAACTTTTTTTGTTAAAATTACTTCTTTATAAAGCTAAAATTAATTGCAATCAGCTTTAAAAAAGCAGGGAGATAAACAGGTGGACTTAATTTTTGAACGGCCACAAAGGTAAAAACATTTGTGCTTGTCTGGCACAGGACAGGTGAAAGAAAGATTGAACGTCTCCAAAACTTTCTTTTCCAATATCGTCTTACGTATATGTATATAGGATTTCTTTAATTCCAATAAAAGACGCGAACATAATGAAAGGGAACAATTTACGTTTTGGGGTTTCGAATATCGGCCTTTGCAAGTTTAGATGTTTGGAGACAAAAGGGACGTGTGAAAATAGTTGTGCGAGAGAGAATTAAAGAAGAAGAAAAAAAAAGTGCATGCATGGAGAAAAATGGAAAGAAAAAACGATTGGATCGGTGTGCGGTGTGCGCATGCGTGTCGAAAGCGACGCGCTGAACGTGATATTTTCGCACTTTGATTGATGAACATCTCGCCGCCATCATCGCAAACCACTATTAATCACAGTGCCAGCAGGTGTCCATCCCGACCTCTACTTTGTAGTGCACTTTTCGGCCTGTAGAGTGCCGCCAAAACTAGGCCTAAAACACTTCTCCAAAACTTTTCCCTAAATTCAACTCCACCAAAAACTTCCAACAAAGTAGGCCTAAAACTTCTCCAAAACTTGTATTCTACACTATAAGGGACTATGGGAACACCTTAAACATATTGCTCATACAACAAAGTGACGTTGGTGTTATACCTTAGGCCCGTTTCATCATTGGTATATAGTGATTCCCAGCCAAGCCCTAGACTAAGTAGGCGGAGCAAGGGCGGAGCTTCGATACCGATAACGTTCGATAAAGTAGGCCTACTACTCGATGCCATTGGCTGCAGTCAGGCGCAAGCTCCGCCTACTTAGTCTACGGCTTGGCTGGGAATCCCTATAATAGTGCAGTGCAGCTACCCCATTTTTCGTATTTCAATACATTTTTTATCGAGTTTCGATGAATCTATGACGTCACTGCGAACACCATCTTTTCACACATTTTTACCCCGCTCAACGATAAAACCTAAAAAACTTTTTCATACATTGAACATCAGTAAATCGCATATTGCAAAAAAATTCATTCCCATCTTATCATTGCGTTGCAAATTTAATCTTGTCAGAAATCTGGAAAAACGTCACATTTCTTTTTAAAAATATCTATGGAGTCTCTTTGAAATCTCATTTGAAAGCGCATCGACATTCCTCAAAATAGCATTCATAAAAAGCATAATCTAAAAAATATGGATATATATAGTATTAAAATATTAAAAATATATGCAGAGTACGAAACCCTACATTCACTGTCTATGGTGGAGGAATATAATAGACAGATCTTCCCACTATAATATTATATTGGATACGAATTTATAACACATCAATTTAATTGCACCATATAGTTTGAGGCAAAACTAGTCCACGTGTCTATACATTTTAATTGCCACAAATGTAGGTTAGAAAATAGCTATATGGGTCCATGGAGCCCAAGGGCATTCGTGCATAATTAATTAATGTCAAGAAAATGAGGCCCAAGTGGGCGGCTTTGGCACCATCAGTGTAATTAGCGAGGCCCAGCCGCCATATTGCCACTTGCCACCACGCCACCTGCAGGCGTAAAAGTGCCACAGGCAAAAATAACAAACAATGTTTTATATCCCCTATACTCCCTGGCCCTTGTTGCACCACAAAATGGCATATAAACTTTAAATAAACCCTAATCTCTTTGCACTAATATGTATAATAATACTGTATTTAAAAAAAAATACAATAATCCCTACCTTTCCAGCAACAATCATTGGAATAACGGCAGCTTGCAGAATAGAGAGAACAGCCAATGGAGTCCAGCCACCAAACAGCAGGTACGATATGGCGATGTAACCAATGGCAAACAAAATGGCGCCCAATGACTTCCGGTTGAAATGCAGCACCAAAAATGCAATGGCAAATGTTTGCAGAATCAGGAAGAGACCTTCACCCCAGGCACTGTAAAAAAAAAAAAAATATTATTAATTTACATACATATACATGCATATTCATATACAACCGCAAAACATTAATATTGTGATAGCAAATGCATGTACAAAATTCAGATTCAAATACAGTAAAATTGTTTTTGCACTTAAAAACCGGTATTGTTGTTTTTTAAAACCAGCCTGCAAATATGACACACTTGATTAATATTGATAATCTTCATTAAAATTAATTTCAATAATTATGTTTTATTTTGAATCCCTTGTATTTTTATTTAATTTAATGTTTAATCATAGTTTTTAATTTTAATTAATAAGAAGACCCATTAACAGCTCAAAATATTTTCTTGCAGTGCTTCCCTTTTATTTAGCCTATTTCAAAATTCATATTTAACATATTCGTTCCCATTTGCCCCAAAAATTATACACATCTGGTTCAATATGGGATGGAATTTAGACACAACATAAACAAAATTTAATATGCAACCATTTTCAGGTCAATGCTTCCAGTAGTCTTTGTTCGAAATGAACCTGTCATCGCTGCGCTATACAAAAGGAATAAATATGAAAAGAGCTTCCGCAGCATCCCGCCAGGTGGCAGCACAACACGAATCATTTCGCTCCTCTACAAACGCGCCGCACTTTGCATCTCGGCGTTAATTATAGTTTTAAAACCATTTTCGACAAAATAATTTCGTCATTCGCACTCGTCGGGGGAAACGGAAAACATTTAAGTCACGTGACGCCTGCTTTTAATGACGTCACCGTATCAGCAACAGCTGACACGGGATGCTTTCAAATTTCCGATGAGCTACAAATGGGCGGCTTTACAAACGAAAACGACCGCAAATTAAATCGCAAACTTCATTAAATTATTTCCAAGTATTATATTTAGCGTTGCATGTCACTGTATATAACCGCAATAAATATTTTTCCAGTATATGTAACGCTGCACAGCGATTCGCATCAAGTGTGAAAATGCAATTTTTCATTTTGTCGTTTTTCACATTTTTTTCGCGTTGGCAAAGCATAAAAAATTGAATGTTGCTACAAGTCTGAACGCTTTTCATATAAAAGTATATAACACGGCGTGTGAAACTTTCATGACAAAACTAGAACAAAATTGGCCGACATTTTTTCCCCTTTCTCTCTCTAGCTCTCTCACTCCCGGAAACACATTCATCATAAAAACTGAGAACCCTGGCGGCAGAAACGGGCAACATCAAAAATGTTACACCTGCCAGCTACTCTTTTTTTTAAAACTAAAATACTGTATTCACCCTTTTTTACAAGTCTAGCATACTGTATACATATTACATAGGAAGTGAGCAACACATGAGAAATAAATATTAAAGTTATGCAGATATTGTTTATTTATTTATTTTACCTGAAATATCATTATCTTTAATATTCATTATTTAATCACAATTATTTATAACATATGTTTCAATTTTTATTTTTATTTATTGCAAACTTTAATTGGCTACATATATTTGGCACTTCCATTTATTTTGCACTTTAGCCGCATTTATTTTTCGTGGGAAAAAATCCCCAGTTCAAACCGATAACTTGAGATATGAAGAGAAAAAAGGAAGTGAAAACGAGGAGGTTATATGGAAGAGGGATGTAACCCACAGGAACATGTGCATGTGACAGAGACAAACCGCGCATTAATTATGGCCCGATGACGACCATCATGGCGGCAGTTATCAGTGTTGCCCAAAACATCGTTATACGTTATAGCAGTAAGCTGACGGAGCAAGCAAACTATATTTAGTACCACCTGCGTATTAGTACACTGCCTATCTTCAAAGGCCACCGCATTTACCCTTCAACAATTACAAATTGGGCCCATTTATTTCAAAGGCAAAGGTTGTCGGAGGAGGGAGGCAAGACAGAGAGCGGAACAGCTCCCCCTAGCGGCAACCAACAAAGCCATCTCAGCAGCACTCCATTCAACAACTCCCAGCTCAAACTATATACAGTGTTCAATAATGATGTTGACCCAAAGTCCATTATATTAGCCTACTACTAAATTTTTAACATCATTTCTAAACGTGTTTTAAAATATTTAAGTTATCCTACACTCAACCAACAGCACTTTTCGGAGCGCCACCTAACGGTAATTGGAGAAACAAAAAAAAGCACATTTCCAGGCAACACATGGCCTTTGAATGTTTTCTTACACTTCTTTACCTTACTACCCAAATGTAATTTTTCAGTTCATTGTTAGTGTATAGTGACAAAAATGTGTCCCTATTAAGCGGCATTTCACCATATTTTGTATCTTTACTGTTTATCCCACTCATATCCTTAATGATTGATTAGACAATGAGTTAGATATGCAGTCTGATTCGGTCACCATAACCTCACCCGATCCGCAATGTCACATTTTTCGATCCGCATCCGCATAATGATTGCTTATATCATTCAAACTGCAAACAGGTCACATGTAATTACATTAATTAGGGTCGTGGCTATGCGATTTCTCGAAAGTTAAAGCGGCAGAAATTTCTTCCTTGATTTCTTTTCATTGGTTTTTTTTTCACCCCTGCTTTGTTTTTGCCATTGCAGGCTTTCCATTAGCCAACTTAATTAATCTCCATTTTGGATCCGTATAATAAATGAGTTGAGAGTCGGGGGAAAGAGAGAGAGAGAGATCGTGCTTATGTGGGTGTTGGTTGGAGTTTCAAGCAACGACACCACGAAGCACCTCCAAAAAGAAAGATGGCGGACGAGGCATGACGAGATGCATGCTGGGAAAACTGTTGCGGCATTTTGCAAAGGTAAGGCCAGAAGTTGGGGGTCTTCCCCCTTAATTACGTCGCATTCAAGCGAGCCGAGCAAAATAGATGTCACGTCCTGTTATCTTCTCACTATACCCAAGAATGCGTACAAATACGCCATCTTTTTACAGCTACAGTCAAAAGTCACGCAACCTCTCAAACTAGCTATACACTAAAACACCATAAGTAACTTTGAAACCTCCACCAAACCGGAAACCATATAGCACATGACCTTCGGCATCATATTCAAGGGAAACTGAACATGTCACATTTATTTGCAATTATCTTTCGGCCAAGAAACTATTTTAATAACGAATAATGAACATTTAAATGTGTTCTGTGCAACTTTCTTGCATTTGTTTTCATCTCACGCAACTCTGTCATAGGCAATGCATGGGAGAAGTTGCGTGCGATGTTACGTTCTGCAACATAGTTGCTATAGCATCACAGTAAATGTTCTAGGTACATAAAAGTAAGTTTTATTTGTACAAATGTTATGCATACCTCAGCTTAAAAGTTCTTTTTGGTATATTAGTTCGTTTGCTCCATTGTAACAAGTGATGTGTAGGACTTTACATATTTTACATGAGAATATAACGGAACAAAACCCGAATTTATCGGAAAAGTAGGTGCAAGTAAGAAAAAATATGGATGGTTCTTTTGGGATTTTTTTTGGGTTACTTTGCCCGCACCAAGGGAAACTTTAAATTGCCGAGTGAAAATTAAATAATTAAATGCGTGCTGCGGTCGGTGCAAGGTGTGACAATGATGGATCACTGGCCGCCTCCACCTTGAAAGCAGCCGCCCAAAATCTGTTCCTCTCACGCCTCTAACAAACTTATAACCAACCCCCATCTAAATCTCAACTCCACTCTCACCTCCGGCAAACCATATACTCATTGCCATTCCCATATTATACGAACATCTGTAACTATTTGTACTAAGTTACTACACAATAATTGAAGCACATTGAAGCACCACAATGCAGCCTCGAAAAATGTTTTAAAGGTGAACTGACAAGGTTTTGTAACATACCCTGAAAAGTGTGTAATTCTAAAGAATTGATGCCAATAAAAGGATTGGAACAAACAAAACTTCTTAAAAAAAGTGTTACAAAAAGTTACGAGTAGTTAAATTGGACGTCATGGAAGGATGGTGTCACCACGTTGGTGTCACAGTGTCCTATTCACATTATTTGAATCGTTACTTCGGGCATGATAGACTATAGTCTAGTTTACATGTGCAATTTAAGTCCAAAATTATGTCTGTATGTATGTACCACCAAGCGGCTGAAATACGAACTGCGGCGGCAAATCGAGGCCACCCACAATTCTAATTCATATACGCTATTTTACAGAACATGGCGCATTTCATGTTGCCGACACCGCCATTTTTTCCCCGCACCATGTTGCAAAGAAATAATAAATAAATAAAAAAAACAACTAGAATAGTGGATTTTACACCCGAGTGGTGTGTTTACTCGCGGCGACGAAGGGTGGCGCTCTCGGAATGCCGGCCAGGTGTGCATCACGTGACGAAGCAAATTCCCACGCTGGCAAAGCGTGGAATTCGACCGACAACGCCCCCGACGGAATTCCGCCGAAACACCTTATCGAACGCAAAACTTTTCCCCATGCAACAGTTCCATTTCAAGATTTTTGACAACTAACTCCACATGGTGGTCATTTCCCCAACTTACTGCATGTACCTATCCACTACCTGCTATCCTCCTTGCCAAAAAGTTACATTGGACAAAAAACACGAACAAGATGGCCGTTTGTGTTGCGCGCGACTAGAATTAACAGAGCGTGCGCTAGAGGTCGCTGTGATCTGTCATGGCGGCTGCGCACATTCGTTTCGAAAACAAAGAAACGCAAAGCTGCAGTAGCGCATGCAGAAACAAAAAAGAAACGAGCAAAATGTTAACAAAACAAAACAACAAGAACGGAACAGACAAGACATACACACACATAAGAGATAGACAGATAGACAACGAGGACTATATTTTTAGTGAGCACAATTCACTCTTTCACTGCATGCCGTCATGCGTGCCATCTTGTCCATTATGTACGTAGGGGAGAATGCAAAAACCACGTCATCCCAACATCTTCATTTCCTATACTTATATTACTCTGCTTTCATCAATGCATGCACTTCCCGGTTCCTACGTTAAAAACTGGCAAAAATACACCTCTATATTTCCAAGGTAAAATCAAGGGGTAATATGCAGTTGAATTTATTTTTGAGGTGAGCATTGCAGCAAAGCACTAAGTTAAGTGGTGAAGCCAACATATGAACCCATCAGGAAAAAAAAATCAATGCATTTCAAAATGTTCAATTAAACCCTCTATAGAAAGTTATATAACTGCCGAATTATTTCAAATTAATAGGATTTAAATAAGCACAAGTTCAAATAATAAAGCCTGGTACTCAGTTTACATTTTTCACTGGTGAAGAGCGAATATGGTGGTCCAACAGTGCCAACCCATGTTCACTAAACATTTTTCACCATCTACATTTC
>JAQFZQ010002882.1:0-12318 GCA_034696005.1 Glomeris marginata | reverse complement strand
CCCCTGTGTAACAGTCCGTAACAAAATGGTCAACCCCCCTCCCCCCCTACTGCGTTATGTAATACTTGAACGGCCCCCTTCCTATAAAATTAAAACATCGCAAGTCAATGGAATTTGGACACAAATGCACCAGGAAATGTGTCAATGTCTCATTCCGCGAAAATTTGGCCGCGCGGCAATTACCACTTTCATTACAGTATTCAAAAATACATGAAATTGCTTTTTGGATCATCAAAATGGCGTCCATGATCTGAATTGACCATATAATTGGTGCGCCATCTGGTGTCAAAAGTGAGCTTCAGCTACAATTCCCCTGGCGGTAGGAAGTATTATCAGTATTATTAAACACCGGAGCGCCGTTGATTAACACAAGATTAACATTTGGCCGTGGTAAGCATTGGACATGAGGTGTAATTTCATTTCGGTCAAGCGGAATACTTTCTTTGAAAAGTAAATCGAAGGAAATGAGTGTAATTTCGTGCAATTGCTGCAGACTGCATAGAATTTTTACAAGCTGGAATCTGCGATTTTCCGTTCGAATCTTGTCGGCGTCATCGACATTTTCTGTTCCATGGCGCCAAAATGGCTTCGATTTTAAATCTATTAACCACAACCAGCGGTATCCTATTCTCCAAATAAGAAGACTCTATTGTACAACTGGTATGCAAGGAAATGACAGCGACAGCGAGGATGATGATGAAAATGTTGGCAAAGAAGAAGCCGCCATTTTAAATGACGAAGAACACAACAAAATCGTCAGACTTGTGTATGGAATCCCTGGAAAGGGTCAGCGGGTTTTCGTCATTCAACCTTACGTCAGATGGGGACCAAAGAAGAAGAAAAACACGCAGATAGAGTATTTACTTGCCGAATCTGTCACACTAGCACAAACGCTGGAAAATTGGATCGTTGTCGGAACGGTACGCGGTTTAGAAATCAAAAAATCGTTTTCGTGCAACTTTCTCCCTTGCAACTAAATGCTGTGCAACATTGTTGCGTGAGGCGGCACCTTGAAGCGTTGTCGCGTGCAAGAGTATTGCGCACCAAACTATTGCATGCAAGAAAGTTGCGAAAGGTGCACAGATGCGACCTTTCGATAAAATATCAATCAAATGGAATATGTACTGTACTGTACAATATTAGCACAATTAAAATTATATAATCAAGAGTCATAAACTCTTGTTAAACGTATTTTTGAGATGATTATGGATTATTAAAGCAATTTTTAAATCAAAACCTTGGTCAATATAATTTTGTGGAATGTTTTGAAAATGTAAACATGGAGTTATAATCATTGTCGTTTATTTCCAGAGAGTTGTAACAGCCAGAAACCCAGACAGGAAATTGGTTTTTGGAAGTGGGACCATCGAAACACTTCGAGGAATCGTCAACAGCAACTTGTCAGTGACAGCTGTGTTCCTTAGTCTGGACATTTTAACTACATCCCAACATGAGGAATTGTCCAGGATATTTGGTGTGCCTGTGTTTGACAGGTACACAGTTGTCCTTAACATCTTCAAGGAACATGCAAGGACAAAGGTAGCCAAGTTGCAGATCGCGTTGGCGGAAATCCCACTATTACGGTTATAACCTTTCATTAAAGTTGTAGTTAGTATTATTTATTAATCCAGTTGATCTTATTTAAAGAACATCTCTTGAACAGATCGAGGTTGAATTGGCTTCAAAATGGTGGAAAAGACCGGCATTCTGGTGGTGCGAATTACATCGGAGGACCTGGTGAAACTTACCTGGAGAAAAGGAGACGTTTGTTAGTGGTACAATAAATTGGTGGGATTTTATTTTGTCTACTTTGGCTCGTTATGGTGTAATTACATTTTCGTAACTCTAATTCAGGAGAGGGAAACAAAATTGAAAAACGTTGTGGAGAAAGTTAAACGGCACCGGCAGATGATCCGCGCGCAGAGGAAAAGCCGCGAATATCCAACTGTTGCAGTTGTAGGTTACACTAATGCAGGTTTGTATATAGTATATCATATATGTTTCAAATGTGAAGTGAATTAACAGGGTGTCTACTGTCATGGAATTCCTGGATTTATATGAAAACTAATGGAATTTTGAAATTTACAAGGAAAAATCACGGAAGGTTTTATTAAATTTCAGAATTCCACATAATATTTAGCCAAGTACATTATAAACATTTTATATAATTTTAAAGTGCAGTGTTGCTGCTGTTATTCATTTGGTTTATTATAATTGGGTTGTATATGTTTTAAAGTTGTGATATTTGACATGTTTATTAATAGAATGGACACTGTTTTGTTGTTCTTAGGCAAGACATCATTGATAAAAGCACTGACAGGTGATGAGAAAATGGAGCCAAAGGACCAGTTATTTGCAACTTTGGACGTCACGGCTCACGGAGGACTCCTTCCGAGCAAACTGACCGCGGTCTACGTGGACACCGTGGGCTTCATATCGGACATCCCCACAACTCTGATTTCATCGTTTACCGTTACGTTAGAAGATGCGTTGCAAGCTGTCAGTTGCCTTCATCATATTTAACAATCGAGTTTCCTTTTCAAAAGTATTTATAAAATTCAACGTATCGCAGGATGTCGTCGTCCACGTTTACGACGCAAGTCATCCCGACAAGGTACTACAGAGGCAGTGTGTAAGGAACACACTTGAGGAACTTAACTTGCCGGGAAAGTTGCTGGATAACATTATTGAAGTTGGTAATAAAGTAGATTTATTGAAAAGGTTTGTAAAATTTCGATTGGTGGTAACTTGCATATAACGCGCACCGACTCGTGAAAATAAATAAAATGGTATTTTCTGTTGTGTTGAAGTGATGATGACAAATGCAGAAAAGGAGATGAGTTTCTGGTTTCCTCGGTTACCGGGGAAGGTCTCGGAGAATTGGCAATGGTCATCGAGCAGCGGTTGATGCGCGCGACGAATAGAGTGACGAGAGTGTTTCGCGTGCCGAACGGAGGAGAAGCTTACTCGTAAATCGAATCTGGTTTAAATTCGGTTTGTACATATTTTATTTTGATTAATTTGATTAACGGAAATTTGTTTATAACAGGTGGTTACACAAGGAGGCTTCTGTTTGCGGAGTTGCCGTGGATTCCTCCGATTCGCAATTCTTGCACGTGGAAGTTGTAGTCAACGAACCGGCTTATAAACGTTTTATAAGCATGTATGGGATGCTGGAAGTGAACGTCAATGTGAGTTCTGATGGGAATAATTAAATTTATTGTATAGTTTGCATTTATCGGCATTTATATTATCCATTTCTATGCCAAAGGGTCACATTTTTTATTATAAGACTTGCTATGCTTACATGATTCATAGCAATCTGTGATTAATATTTTCTCTGAATTTTTCAGGTTTTCCAGACCATATTATATAAACTAGGTTAAATTAAAACATATTTATATTGATTTCCCCGAGTTTTCCAGGGTTTGATAAAGTTTTTACAAATTTCTTTGAGTTTTCCATGAAATTTATCCGGATCGAAATCTAAATTCCCATGTTTCCCTGAGAACTATGAACCATTTTCCAGGATACTGACAATTATTTGAATGTTATTTACAGATTTAATATGCAGTAATTTTAGTAATTGTTATTCTAAGGTAAATATTCCTTGTTAAGGTGGAACATCAAACCTGTTTTAGGGACGATACGTGCAAAAAGGGGGCGCCCTGGTGGTGACTGCGAATTACTGGATGCATCACAGTTGTCAACTTTGAAAATCTGCAATAAATGTATGTCTGAGGTCAGAGTTGAGATATAAATTGCGCAAGGCAGACATGATTCCGTACTATAATTTGGTTGCAGGTTCGTTTTTGGTCGAGCTTTAGATTTTTTGCAAAATATTCTGAAATATGTGCAGGATATTTTGATTTGATTACCTTTGGGAAATCATGAAAAATCAGGTGTTGCAGTCACAGAGCTCAGATTTTTCATACTGGTTTAGTGGTGGGATATGCATCTATAGTGAAACTTATTTGCGCTTAGTTGTCATTGTTTAGGCGCGAAAAAAAGGGGATGGGGGTACCCCACACTTTATAAAACCGGCACAGTCTTATTGGAAATGTCCTCAGGATTCCGAATCACTACCCATAATCGATCCAGCTGTCACGGGAAAGGATTTACCATATTCGACTTTCGTAAGAGGCTGCGAAGCGAACCGTTCTGGAGCGTAACTCGCGTCATGACATACTTCCGGTTACCAAACCAAAACTAAGTTTTCGACAATTCCGGAAAGTAGGTCAGAAGATATATTTTGACTGGCAGAACAATTTAGGTTCACGGTAAGTTTACGATTAAATGCTTATTTAACTCGGGATGGGCGTTTTACGATGTCTTTACAGCCAAACTGACTGGGCCGTTCGAGGAAAAATGGCGGCGATTTGGCACTTGGCCGCTCTCTCTCTATCAAGGCTGTCTAAACGAGTCTAAACGAGTCTGCATCAGCGCGCCCTCCCGCGGAGAAATCGGTAAACTTCACTGCAGTCGTGCTAGGAGTCGTGCTCTTTATTTCGGTGCGAGAGTGCGAGGTTCGGTCGTTAAATCGCGTCGGGCAACCATTGCGTTTCGAGGAACTGTGATTAATCTGTCCTCGAACCGCCTGAAATACCAGCTAAGTACGATAGATTCGATCGATTTATCGCTATGTTGTTTCCGTTTTTATAAGGGAGTGTTGTGAATATTATCTTGATATTATTGCAGATAGACGTTCGAAATGTCGGAGACGCCATTGGATGAACAGCCTAAAAGCAAGAAGCCATCCAGTATGTATCTAGTGCAGTCAGAACACTCTTGATAATTAAATTAACAAGGATACTAATTAGATCACCCTTTTTATCATTATCAATTCGTTCAATTACAATTCTTGGATCCAATTTTATTGTTCCCCCCGAATCGAATGGAATAATTCGAGCTAGTGTATTAAATTTTAAGTTATTTACCAATCTTTATTTCATACTACATATAATATAATATTCTGTGACATTTTTCCAGGTAGTGCCTTCAAACAACAGAGATTACCCGCATGGCAACCAATACTAACTGCTGGAACTGTTCTTCCAACATTTTTCATAATTGGGATTGCTTTTATTCCCATTGGAATAGGTTTACTTATTTCATCCAATAATGTAAGTTATTTTCCCAGTTGATTGATGTAAAAATCCAGACTATATAGAGTAATGAGTTATTTAATAATGCTCATTTATAGGTTCAGGAATATATAATAGATTACACGGATTGCATGGACGTTTCAAAACAAGAAAAAAAGAACAGTTGTGCAACTGTTCTATCTAATATTCCCAGAGTTCCTTGCACCTGTAAGATCAAGTTCAATTTAACAGAGGACTACAAGGTGTGAAGTGGTTAATTTCTCTGCATTCTGTGTTGAACAGAAATTTATATAATTGTGAATATAATTTTTTTCTTCAGGGTGATGTGTACATGTACTATGGTTTGAGTAACTTCTACCAGAACCACAGACGTTACGTGAAATCTCGAGATGACAGTCAGCTGTCAGGACACTTGGACAGGAAAGTTAGCAGCGATTGTGAACCGTTTGCGTACGGCAACATTTCATACGAACATGGAGGATTTCCCATGGCACCGTGTGGTGCCATAGCCAATAGCCTTTTCAATGGCAAGTATTGCACATCTAGATTGGTATGAACCATGTAAAAGCTTCTTACTGTGATTGAAAGATTAGTCATGGAATTGTTTGACTTTGTATTCCAATACGCGCATCATGTGTATTTTTGGTTTTACGAACAGATACCCTGATTCTGTCCTACGAGAAGGATGGCTCTGAAATCCCAGTGGACTTGTTAAAAACGGGGATTGCATGGCCAACAGACAAACAAGTGAAGTTCAGAAATCCAAAGGGAAATGTGTCAAGTGGAGCGGGTACGTGGCAGCTGCAAATGATACGGTAATGGAAGTCTCTTATCCGTGGTTGTAATGGCTGTACACATGTTTTCAGCTTTTGAGAATTACCTGAAGCCAGTGAATTGGCAGAAGTACGTGTGGCAACTGGATCCCAGTGCTGACGATTCCAACAACGGTTTCCAGAACGAGGACCTCATCGTGTGGATGCGGACCGCGGCTTTGCCAACTTTCAGGAAACTCTACAGACGCGTGGACCATTCCAAGTCAAATTTCTTGAGTGGACTTCCAAGAGGCGTATATTATTTAACAGTAGACTACAGTATCCTTTCCAAACAGGGAACACGTACAATATTCAATTACGCACATAAAACTTAACCGCGGGCTTCCAGATTACCCCGTGAGTTCGTTCGAAGGCTCCAAGCGGATGATCCTGTCCACCACATCTTGGTTGGGTGGGAAAAATCCATTCCTGGGCATAGCATACATTGTGGTTGGTTGTGTGTGCCTTATACTTGGATTTGTCTTCTTGGTGATACATATAAAGTTTGGCAAAAGGTAAAGAAACACGCGGTTCATACCAATCATGGAAAACTGAAAACTCAGGGAAATTGATGTAAAAGGGCACTGGAAAGCTTTCCACCATAGACAAGTTTCATTTTATAATATACAATTTGATGTGTTTTAAATTAAAATTATATAGAAAAATGGTTGCAATAAAACTAGTTTAACCTGCATATACATAATATGCTCTGGAAATTTTGGCCAAGCACTCTGGAAAACCTGGAAAACTCAGGGGAAATTGTAACCACAGATTGGTATGAACCATGAAATAGTTTTCTGGTTTAAATTTAAAGTAGATGGCAAAATAATAACTTGATATATTATTATTACAGCGCCCACGACATGGTGAACATCACTCAGAAGACTGGGTTTTAACGGTCAGCTGGAAGTTAGAAATTGTTTTAAAAATTGGGTTTCAGCGTCTTCTGCTTGCAGGCCGATCTTGGTAATGTAATTGTGTTTTTATTTGTTATCGGAAACCAGTGAGCACAATTGCAGATTGCCAAGTTGCATCAAATATGGCACAATTATATAATGTACAATACTTGTTGAATGGCATAATTTAATTTGGATGTTTCATGCACTTGCGAGTGAACTGCTTTAATATGCCAATCGGGCAAATTGTATTTACATTCATTATATACTACAATTAGATAAAAAAAAGTTATATGTATACCTATAATAATCGATTGGATTGTCATAAATAGAGAAAAGTACATTGAATTGAAATTGTTATATCAATTATAACATTAATCTAATCCATCTTGGTACAACAATTATGGATATATAGCACAAGATTATAGGATTTATTTGCTTATATATTCCAAAATTTAAAAGGCATATAATTAAAATGCAGATTAATATTTAACTAGAAATGCTTATCTAAAAAAAACATCAATTTTTATTCCAAATTAATTATAAAACATGCTATATAAATTGCAATTTTACGTGCATTAACCGTCTAAATTTAACCTTATATAGAACAAATGTTGATTGCATTAAAAATAAAGTGTACACGAATTAATTTGAATTGGATGTACTGTATTAATATGGAGCATATGGTGATGAGTATAATGAGAACATTAAAAACAATCCAAGGCATTTTTAAGTAATCAAGGTGTTTATTGTCTTGTCCAGTTAGGACACTGCACAAGCTCTCGTACTGTGAAGGATTTATTATAGATGCCGCCTTTGAAAAATTGAAATTTTATTTATAGTTTCATATCTGGTAGCGGAAGCGCGGTTGCAAATAGAACGTGCAACGTCATGACGTCACGCTCGAATTCAACTGGTGCGAGAAAACTGAAAACGAACGCCGATTGGCAAACTGCCCATCGTGACGACACAACAACTGTCATATCAATAAACGTTATTCCGGCGAAATATTATTGCGCGTAAAACCAAGGTAAAACGATGCACAGCAATAATCGTCGCAGATCGCGAACGTCAATGTTGCAAGAGCAATCCGGGCTTTGCAATAAAGTTGCGGTAGCGGTTGTTGTTTCGGAACGAGGTAGTTGTTGACGATCGCTCGGGATAAACAACCGTTTCGATTACCATCCACATAATAAATCGTTGAAGTTAGAGGGCCTCGTCAGCGAAAGGATTTACGACATTATATCGCGCCGGGTTTGAGACTGCGTGTGGTACAGCGAGAAGGAAAAGAGACAAGTGGTGGGTTTGAGCGATCATTAAAAAGGAGAGTGCGAATGCGCCGAATCGGGTCTAGCCAATGGCGACCGAGTGTGGCGCTGTTGTGACGTCACTCGACCGCGCTCCCGCTCGAATATTCGCCGTTTGCCCACTCCTAGCACTCCCCGACGTCCGTACGACCTTAACGGACCCACGACATATATGCCCGCACGTTTTATTATCACACATGAAGTGTTTGACGAATATAAAATTGCGATTTGGGGCGGCGCAAAGCGTTTTTGGTGGGCCGTGACGTCACGGTTCACGTAGGTTAAACGCTATCTGAAATAACTTTTGCGGTCCCCGTAGGACATTGGCATGTTACATGACGGGTGAGTGTTTTCAGAATATTATTTGATGATAAAATTGCGAGGCAAAAGAGCGTATGGTGGCGTGTTGCGGCAACGCATTGCAAGAACGCAACGAATGTTTTTGATTTTTCCACGATCGAAGCCGAAATTTAGGCCTAACGTTCGACGAAATTCAATTTCTCGTACTATGGCCATGCAGTACCACACACTCGCTACACGCAAAATATACAACGCCACTTTTGCCACTGTGCACGGCCAACCAGAAGTTAGCCTGGCTCGGATACGCCGGCAAAAATTGCATTACACATCCATCCTACTCGATCGCAACCCAAAAAGATTTTTCCACCGATTTTTGCGCCACAACTTCTATGCAAACCCACTCGTAAAAATGGCAAAAAACCCCATCTACTTTTGCGAAATTTCGCTGCATATAGGCCTACTCGAACCACGTATTATATGTAAAACGCAACAAATTGAAATGTATTCTGAAAATAAACGTTTTCATGTGTTTTAACCTTGGTTTTAACCGAGATTTTTTAACGGTCATGTTGGCATTCGAAAAATTGAACGCGGAATTCAAAAAAATTTCAAATTCAAAAACGTTCGATCCTGCGAAATATAATCTGCTGGCTTTATAAATTGTAACTTGCACTGTATTTATAACGGGTTTTGTTGCACTTATATACGTGCTTGATCCAGGTTAACCTTGAGTATTTTAGTTTTAATATTTAATTATAAATGTTTTTGTTCGGATCGTTAGGCCTAACAGTTCAATTTTGATGTTGTAATTCGTTAAATTGCGTTCGGTTTTCAAAGTGTTGTTTATAATTATTTTCCTCTATTTTCCACATGTACCGAAGGTCGTGAAAATGAGATTTTCTAAAGTAATATGGAGGTATAAAACTCGGACGAAGCAAAGGCTGGATGAAATGTTGCCGCCAAATCGCCAGGTGAGCCATTTGTTAGTAACTTGTTATTTTTTTAATCTGGGAAAATATGCACGAATTCTATTATATTAGGCTACTCTGCAAGCTGTCTCTGTGTAGGTTACAATGAATACATTTGATTAATTTTAATTGTTTTTTAACAGTTGCGCCTTATTTTTTGATAATTTGCCAGATGAGTGATTCAAAGTTGGAAAATGGATTCCAAAATGCAAAACGTCACGTTAAATTGGTATGTGTGCGCATTTCTCAAACCTATAATTCAGCCGAATTTATCGTATATAATTAAAAACAAATTTATAGATATGCGGGTTTTACAATAAAATCAGATATTTGCTATTCTAATATGTGTGAAATACTTTGTATTCTTCCAGTTATTATAGATTGTGAAGTAACAACACTTGAAGGAGGCATGAAATACATTATATGTCTCCAACAATAAACAATGTAGACATCCTGGGATTTGAAAACAGCATGGTAACATTACTTTGAAAACTCTTTGATAGACTATATGTTTGTAAAATTTTATGTAGGCTACATAAATGTATATATGACCACATTTACAAAATTATAAAGTTTATTTTGTGTTCTTATTGCAGACAATGCGGCAATGGGCGATATTGGCCATTGCGTTTTGGATCTTAACAGGTAAATATTGCTCATATGGGTACAGTGAACCTCGCTTATAAACAGCTCAAACGGATCGCGGATTTTGTTTTCTTTCAGCCGAAGTTTCTTAAAACAACCTCTTGTAAACAACCTTTCTTATAAATGAAAAACTATGTCATGAAAGTTTCTTATATATAAGAGGTAAGAATAATAAGTGTATTATATTAATACCCATTACATATGATGGCAAGTTTTACTCTATTATTGTATTTGCCAATTGACCTGTAAGTTGACAATATCAGGGGTCCAAAAACCGGTTTTTGGGTGGAAATCAGTTGCTGGTAACAGAGGTTTCTTTATAAAAGTTTACTGAAAGCAAGGTAATTTGTATTGAAAATCTGGTGGTGGGAGTTTGTTGACAATGACCGATGTTTGCCAATATCCCAGTTGATTATAAGCAAGGTTCAATGTAAATTATAAACTGTATCATAAGACAAACATATTACAGCTGGAGATATAACATTCTTCAGCGTATAATACATTCATGTCCATTTTGTCAATATATTTCAAATAAAATACACAGTTTGAGCTGGAAATTAGTTTGCAAAATGAGTTTAGTATATTGTAAGGCAGTTGTAGTTTTTGCATGACAGGAGCAACCTAGTTGGGCCGAGAGACTAATTGTCATTGCCTTGTTTTGACGCGCAGGAGTTGATCCACCGGGTGAGCTGTCCTGCAGGAGAGAGATTGCAGCCTTAAACGAGATCTGCGACATCCTTCCGGCAAGCGGGTGATGTGCAGAACAATTGGGCAGCAACAGCGAGACCATCTCGGGTCACGTTGCTCGTCTCCAACATGAAGCCCATCCAGCCGAAGCAACCGCAGCAGATCCTGCCCAAGCCTGCCGGAGGCTCCACGCAGTCCAAACCCGTCACGCTAACCCAGAGGACCGTTGGGCAGCCTGGCGGGTTGGTGATAGGCCAGAACCAAGCCATGCTGCCCAACGGCAACGTGGCAACCGTAAGCGGCCACCAGCTGCTGCTCAACCACATTAGCCTGGCCAACATGGGCCACAACCAACCGTTCCTCATCTCGTCGGGTGGCGCGGGGCTGCCGTCCAACCTGCAGTTGCTCGTGAGGCCCCAGACCCCGGGGGCCGGCGGACACCACCACCATCATCATCCGCAACACCAGCAGCAACCCCAGCAGCAGCAGCACCATCACCACCATCACCATCAGCAGATGACTGCCGGGTTGGGATCGCAAGCGACCAACATGAGCGTGAACAACGCGGCCCTGCTGGCCGCCTTCCAGGTGCAGAACCAGGCCGCCCAGCAGGCTTTGATCGGACCGGCCGCCAAGAACCTTGCTGGACAAGGGCACGCCGTGATGAACCTGATGGGCGGTTCGCAGAACCCCGCGCAAGCCGGCGCGAACCTGCAGCAGAACATGATCGTGAACGCGCGCGTCGTCAGCCCGAACCAGCAGTTGCAGTTGCAGCAGATACAGATGCCCCAGGGACCCATCACGTTGGCGTTTGGTCCAGGAGGGCAGCTGAGGGCTCTTCCCGGACAGTTCAGCAACGTACTTCAAGGTGTGGCAATCTCAACGGCGACCGTGGCTTCGTCCACGCAAACCTTGGCGACGACCTCGTCCGGCGTCGGTGTCCAGCAGCAGCAGCAGCATGTGATGGAGGTGGTGCAGCAGAACAAGGGGGTGAACCTGTTAGGTGACCTGCTTAAGCAGACTGGTATCGTGCCTGAAGACTCGCCGACGTCTCCGAATCAAGGGCAGGAGTTGCAGACGCAAAGCCAGGCCATCACGCCGCCGCAGGTTCACGCGCAGCAGGCTGCGGTCATCACGGTTAACGCGTTAGGATCCACCCCGATAATGACGGTGAACTCGGTGGATCCTTCCGGTGCACCCACCCAGTGTCTTGCCCAACCTGGTGCGCTAGGCAACGGCACGCAGACCATCGTGGTCAATCAGGGCAACATTCCAGTGGCCAAGTTGCAAGCGCAACAGGTGAATTGTGCTTTTCGCTTTTCGTTTGATCCACACGTAAGTTTCGATCGTCGGTGACATTGTTTGTGGAAGTTGACTCCAAATCAGTAGGCTCTCGTGCAACAAAAGTTACTAAATTTAGCTAAAAAAAATTCAGGGAATTTGCCAGAACTTGGCCAGAACCTGATAAACTAAGGGAACTTGATATGAATATAGTATATAATATGCAATTATTTTAATGTGTTTTAAAGGTGAACTGACAGGGTTTTGTAAGGTACCCTGATAATTGGTTTGTAAGTAGCTATTTGTGTCCCTTATAC
>JAQFZQ010002881.1:0-12318 GCA_034696005.1 Glomeris marginata | reverse complement strand
TGCTTTCTTCATGACTTTTCTTCATGTAGTTTAAGTTTCAAGGTACCTTACAAAACCTCTTCAGATCACCTTTAACAAACATTTATTATTCATATTTAGAAATAATGTATTACCTGAATTTCTCATTCTGAAGGGTGTCACACCTTATTATGCCGTGTAAAAGGCAAAGCAATAATGTAGTCCAATATAATTTTTAAATGACGCATCTATTATTTATCTGTTACATAACAAATGGATCTTCCCTGCCCACACCCTGTAACATTCCGTAATAATACTCATCCTCTCCCTCCCCACCCATCTGTTACGTAATTTAAGAACAGCCCCCCCATACGTAAACTACTGATTTAATGCGTACATATTATATTACACCTATAATATATACTTTGATATTACAAAAAAATTAAAATATTGGTTTTGTTTAGAAGTATTTTTTGTGTGAGCCTTGCTGTAGTGCTAGCGCTCGATCTATGCGTTTTTGGGATTAAGTAGGGGACAAGCTCCCCATTGTCCGATAATTGTTGACCCTTTGTTCACCTGTTATGTTTTTATAATAATTTTTTGATATTCTATAAAATATAGGCCATATTATTTACATTTAGCTGAACATTTGATAAAGGTTTATGCTCCAAAAAATCTATTGAGATATTTTCATTGCAACATTCGCCACCAGAGGTCAGATTGTACTGATATAGCTTCATTGCTTTTGCATGTTTCAGTGAGGTTGAAGCAAACAAAGGTCGTGTTTACATGGGTAGAAATATTATATGTTCAATATATCACTGTATAGCTATAGACATTAATGGAAATATCTAGTTATATATTTTTAAGTAATTATTATATACTTCAGAGATTGCTGCAGTTATACAATTTCAAGTGAACACGGAGCAGAAATTGTTCATTTTTATGATTAGAATGTCGCTTGTTTGTTTTCAAATACATTATATCATTTAAAATGTTTACATGCTCATTTACATGCTCATTGTTTTTATAACGGCATTTGTGTCAGAGGCTATTTTGAAGAAATATCAATGCGCCTAATATGTGTGCCTTTATGGAGCTCCATGGACTGATGCTCTTTGCTTCAATCCAATTATACAGTGGAATCTCCCTATAACAGCACCCCAAGGGATCCATGATTTTGTCCCTTACAAGGGTGTGCTCTTACAAGGTAATCCCTTTGTAACAGCACTCTGCCCCTATAATAAAACGTCATATTAATGAAACATCATTTGTGAACAAATTAGTGCATTTATATATTTTCCAAATGCTTATCGAGGTAGGATTATTTGAAAGCACATGGTGGATTGTAGGGTATAATCATGAGTTTCCAATTTCGATAAAACTGTAAAAGCAATTGCGATTGCAAATAGAATGAATAAGTATTATCCACTCTTGGTATTATTGCATGCAGTATAAAGTTTTGTTACATATTCTTTACTTGTATATTTTTCATCAGCATCAAGATATATAGCTGCAAAATAATACTTAATTGAATTTGTTGCATCACAATTGTGATCGAAGTTTTTGGGAGATAATCCACGCAATTTACTGATTGTTGTTAAAGTGGCGCTCCTATATGGAATTCTCAAAGAATCAGGAAGATGTACATTATTTCGCACTTGATGGTAAAGTTTACTGCTATGGTTGGCAATTATGAGGTAAACAAGAGTGTGGGAAAAGCACTATACTGACTACATTAAACATGAATACAGTCGATAAAATAAATAATAAATGTGCTGTTAAACCCCAAGAACCAGTAATTTCAAGCAACATCAAAGTGTATATGACTTGACCTAAACTAAGTAATAACCAGCAAGCACAGAGCAAATCAGTTTTATAACCATGCATGCTACTCATGGGATACCACCTACATTAGTTAAGAGTATAGGTGTATCATTTGCTAACATCGAGTTCTATAATTTTCTGGCTGTCAGCATAATTTTCATTGTATACAGTAGTACTTAATCATTTGCTAGAACTTAGTGACTAAATCCAACGCAGGCTCCCTTCCTAATTTTTCTATTTCATTTATCAAAATCAATGTAATGTTATAAATATATAAATAACATGGTTATTTTTCACTTATAGCAGAAATGTCTGAACCACGTAGTTAAATATTAAAGAAAACGTAACTCTTAGTATAATAATGGCCAAAGATTTACAGAAAACAGCCAACATTATAAATTATAGACATTATAATTACACTAATGAAACTTTGATGAGGGGAACGATTGTTCAAAATTATTTCATCGATTGACTGTTTCAAATTCACAGTTTAAAATTTAGTTTTTTAATACTATTATGTTTGGATATACAACTTTCAAAATCGTTTTCGCGCGCTTAAATTGTAATGTAGTGGTTTCCCGATAGATGGCGATCCAAGTATTGAAATCTCCTCCTCTGCTAAAAATCCATATATCGAGCGTTAAAGTAGGCAAGTTTTCATGTGAATTGCGCAAGAGTTGTTTCCAGCGCGGAAAATCACTAATAGATTGATGCCTAATTAATTCAAAATGTGCTCAGTTTGAATTTGCTTGCTGATCACGCTTAGCACATGTAAATTTTAAACTCCCTTGCATTTTCTCACTTCAGGTTTAATCCTTTGGGGTTGACACTTAAAAACCCCAACTGTCACAACTTTAAATCTGTTTTCGAGGAGGTTTTTTTTTTTTTGTGGGGCCCGCTTGATATCCCGGCCATCTTTTTGGCTAAACAGATTTCTATGATAGGCTGGCTATACGCATATTCAAGGCACACCGAAGTTGGATGTTTTTAGAATTGTGTTTATCATAGGCTTGTAGAGCAAAAATTGCTTTATTATTCATAAATAAATAGTAAATAACGGTTGTTCATCTTTAACTGAGATTATGTTGCAACTTTCCCTATTCTGTGTTTATACTACACAGGATTTACTTAATTTTTACATTCATTTATTTTCGATAAATTGATTTTAATAGAGTTTATTTTAGATCAACCCAGAAGCAATTAGTCTTCAACAAATGAATTTAAAAGCCGTGTTTAGTGGTTGCACCACGTTTTATGTAAAATAAACATATTAAACATCACAGATTTGCAATAATTTACATGCAAATCACTTGATCTAAAATCATTTAAATTACAAATCAATTGATATACAATAATTTAAATTAAAAATAAATACATGTACAATATTTGTAAATTTAAGTTCATTTCACAACATAATTTACATTACATTGTTTATAACATAAACAACTGTTAAACAATTTAATTGAAATTTTTCAATGAATATTTACTATTTGCACCTACCAACTTTGGTTTACTCAGGTATCTTGTCATTGGGGTTTCAGTAAGATGTTTCACGTAAAACATTGTTTTTTCAATTACGTTACCGGACATTTTAAAAAAGAAAATATGTCGTGTGTGCGTGGCGCACACATTGTTTTTTTTTTTTTTTTGCAATACTACAAAAAACCACTATTATTTGTTATGAACTGAAATGTTTCATTTATATTCGAAAGTTAGTAATGCATATTTGAGGCAGGCTATAATCGAAATTGCATAATTTTAATTGTGATAAATGTGTACTTTACAATCTTCATAAATACACCTAATGTTTTGATATTGTTTGAGCCAGTCTCGAAAGAATATACAGAATTGAAATAAATGAGTCAACTTTGCAGATTTACTTATGCATTGATGGTGCTACTCTGTCCCTGTATAATGTTGACAGTCAACTTGAAAAGACTTAATTGACATTTTGTTTAGTCAGGCTAACATTTATTCATGTGGAAACTTTTGTAAAAAAAAAATGCAATATGAGATATTTCAATAAATGTGTCATCACTTTTTCTTAAGCACAGCACATTATGTGGCTTCCCAGCCAGACCCAAAAGTGTCGTCAGTCCTATACGTACAGTGGGGCGCAAGGAAGAAAGTACTTGGAGCTCCGCCCACATGAGGATATAAATCCGGACTAGGTCCAAAAAAAGGGGTGTCCTGGTTGGTGGGGTGAACCTGTTGTGAGGGTGTTGGGTAGCGATGCAAGTGGGTGACCCACATAACAGGTACACCCTATCAACCTGAACACCCCTTTATTTGGACCGTGTCTATTTTTTCACCCTCATATGGGCGGAGCTCAAGGTAGCTACCTTCTTCCTTGCGCCCCACTGTACATCTGTCTAAAACTTTCAACTGTATTGTAAGAATGTTTTAACATTCAATTCCCTACTATACTCCTGATGGACTGCATGCTATCGTTGCTGACAGTAATACTGCGGTAGACACCGATATTATACTGGCTAGCTAAATCTCAAAAACCACAGACCTTACATGAATTCTACAGTCCATCAAAAATCATTAATGACTAAAGATCTCTGGGCACTAATTTGACAGAACAATGAACTCATTTGCTAAAAACGGTATCCCCGGCACTGTTGCACAAGTGTTAATATAATTTATGTTAGTCCTCAATGGTTTCCACATTGAAAGCAATTAACATTCGTAATTTATAAAAATCTCCAGAAATTTTATTTCATGTAACAAAAGTTAATGAGCGTGTTTGGTGAGCAAAGACAATGCACAACTCAAATTATGCAGTAGTACATTATCACATACTTATTAACTTGCAGATTTGCCATGATGTTTAATTTGGAATTCTTGGAATTGAAAAGTATAAATTGAAGGGAAAATGCACTGTTAAACTGCTTTTGGTATATATCAGTGAAGTGATTGATGGTCAAGTGAACTTGTTTGGCGTTAGGGGACCTTCAACAAAGACAAATGGCATCCAACGAATAGCCAGTATTCGTCCAGGTTAAGGTTATTTTCTGGTGCTCACTTGGTTTGTGTGAGCACACAGGCAATTTCTTTGAGCGATTTGCATTACTGTAAGGAAGGCTAAGATGAAACTGTCGTTGTCGCACTGCGGAGACAATTTGTTTATTCCAAGGTATCCTGTCCTCAGTTTCTCGAATAATGTTCATCCTGTGCTGTATACTAGGTAAATGCCGCTGCATAGGTCTTGTAAAAAGCACACAGGGATACAGCCCAAGTGGGAATTTTGCAAATCGTGCCCATTGTCACGTTGCACTGCATCATTAATAAAACGAAAATTCACATTTGTTGTCGTTCTGTTGCCACCGGTGCAATTTTGTATGCCATAAGTATTGCGCGCCTATTTCTGTGAATAATGAGTGTGTACTATGACGAAAGGGGCGTTTAATTAGCGAGTAGGGCCACTATTTCCCCCATCTCGCCACTTGGGGTGTGGGGCTGCTTAGTCTTGTGCCCCCTGTCTTGGTCGAGATAAGAGTGCACTCATTATTTTCCTACGACGGCTAACCATACTTGCTGACTGCAGCTCCAAACAGACGTGTTCGCCTGTAAGCTCCTAGAATTTGTCACAGTTTACACGCTCCCTTTCATGGCCATGAGTGTTTGAATGCCCTTTGCGCATGCCTGCAGAAATATCGGAGCACCATCTGAAAAATGGTGATTGATAATTAATTGTTGCTCTCCATGCAATGAAACGTCGACACAAATTATCTGATGAAAGTAAGCAAACACTTTGTGCTTGAAAATTTTTAGTAATTATACTGCAATTAGGTGCTTCAACACAACATTTTGCAGGAGTGAATACTGTTACTGGTGACAGTGTATCATTTCAGTACTGTTAATACATTTTGTGACCTCAAATGGTATGTAATATTGAATCACCCAGGTATAGGGCAATTTCAATACTGGATGTTATACCAAATTGAGTAAGGTTGGGATTAGCATAGGCCTACAGGATTGGAGGGCATCCACTGTTATGGGCATAATTAATTAAAATGAAGCAAGCGAAGCAACAACATACCTATGGCCAATTGTGGTGGAACGTGGAACCTAGCTATCTGTAATTAGACTAAGTCATTCATTAGCTGATATACAAAATATTAATGCATATTTTTCTTAACAACAATAAACTGCATATACATACAGGGGTTGGACAATGAAATTGGAGCGCCAGTTTTTTTACAAATTCAAAATCCATTAAAAACAGGGAATATTAAAATTGTTGCCTAAATTAGAGAAATATATGGAGACACTCATTTTTTTGCTAAACATAGACAGCTAAGACATGTCACTACCATGTGTACAATATGGATTTTAAGAAACTATTGAACTTTTCATTTTAAAAAATGAAACTGAAACTGGACAATGAAACTGAAACACCTGTGGTAATTATCGATGTAAGTGTTAGTTCGGCATCGTATCGATTTCCGTCTTGTTTTCGAGGGACTGATCCTGTCATGTAACATGGGATTATTGTCTTAAAAAGAAATACCTCAGTTGCACAATACAAACATATAGTACAGTGTGAAAATGATGGCCTATTATAAACTACTATAGGGGGTGAGGATGTGTCAGAACAGGCAAGATTTTGGAAATTAACTTTTATCTGGAAACGTACGTGCCATGTTCGTTATACATATTTTTTCTTAGGGTCAAGAAACACATTCACATAAAAGGTAATATTTTTAAAAATAGTTTAAGATGCATGTTAAGCGTTTTGAACTAACATTTGGCATCACTATTGTGTTTTAAAAGGAAATGTGGTCGTTACTTTCCGGATCACCCTCGTACATAACTGATTGCTATAGCAAAGACCTGCACTCTGGCCGTTTTTTGATTACATCCAAGATTACATCACTGGTAGCTGGCAGGGCCCTAGCTGTTCACCCTGGCCTGCTTTGATTACATTGACCACTGGTAACAGCTTGGGCATACTCGCTCTTTTTCATTAGAAAACTGACATACCTGAACAATAATTGACATGTTTCAATATAAGCGGATTTCACAATTTTCGATAAATCTGCAATAATTTTAGCCGTAAAAATATTACAGTTTGGGTTCCGCAGTTGATAACATATTGATTCCTTATTTTCAGGAAAATACTTTCAATATAAAACGGGTAGAAGGGAGTACTGTATTCATAAAGCAAACTACTCAAGCAAACTACTGTCCTTCCAAAGAATTATTGAGCCAGGACGGTGCCAAGGACCAGTTTTGAAGGGGTGCATGGTTGCAGGTGTGCAGGCTATGACGCGCAATGACAACTGATAGTGTTGCAACAATCTGCAACCGTGCACCCCTTCAAAACTGGTCCTTGTCACTATCCTGGCTCAATCTTTCTTTGGAAGGACAGTAGACAGTAGAAATATGTAATAATACACACTACACAAGTTGATAAATATAATGATGATTGGTTAGTTATGAGTTATGGGTTAGTTATGGGTTAGTTATGGGTTAGTTATGAGTCCGATTATGAGGAAAATGGTTAATTGGTATTGTTACTAATCTAAACTTGGCAAATAAAATGGAGTATTTTATTGGCTTTAAAAAAGTTCAAATGGTGTTAAATTGCTGTAGTGCTTATTGGGCATGCCATATCATGGAAAAAATGCTGAGATACTATAGCACTGCAGAAAAATCTCAATTAGTTAGTGCAACACCTGTTATTGCGATTTTGCACTAACCAGGTTGTGTATTCAGTCGAGACCAAATTAAATCAACAAGTGGCAGGTAAATTTTCAATCATCCATATCTTCTGGCATATTGAACAGCCAGCAGTGAAATATGTACCATGTAATGAACATTTAATAACACAAATTGCGTATAAAAATGAAGGCATTGCGCATAAGCAATATAGAAGATATATTTTGCACAATTGAAACGTTCGTAAATATGAGACCAAAAGTATACTCTGTCAAACGTTTTCCTACCCCTCCCCGTTGGGTGAAAGTAGACTCGCCGGTGCGCTTAATACCGCGAGTCTGATTTCACCCAGAGGGGAGGGGGAAGTACACGTTTGACCCGTTTGACGAACGTTTTTGTTTTTCTAAACTCTGGACAGAGTATAACCACATATTTGCAGTAATGCAAATCGTGTCAGTTCACTTCTAAGGAATTTTCTTAAGTGTATAGCCCTACGCAAGGGCTTCCTATGCACGATGTCTTATATTAATTTCAAAAATTCATTGCAGCAGACATTTTTTGAGAAAGATCTTCAGCATTGGTGCTGGCTCGTTATTTGGAAGCATTTATATAGTAATACCAAACCAATCATGCAGAAACCGTTTGGACAAATTCACTACAAACTTGAAGGACAATTGTCACGCACATATGCAACACGAAATTGTAGAATACCCAATATGCAAATGAGAGCAATGACAAATGTTGTACCAAGAGCTAATTGCAGAAACTGGTACAAACTACTGCTCTTTCTACATGGGCGAAGGTGTAAAGTATGATGATCTGTTAGATTGACCCCCGCCTATCACGAGGGCGTCTTATATTATCAGGAGTATACAATGTTTACTGTAACACGAATAATATGCTGCTTGGTATACGAGGGCGGCTAATACTGTATTTGAGAGGTACGTATACTGAAATCGATATTCTTAATTTCCTGTTAGAACTCAGACATTAATTTCTTGAAAAAGTGATACCAATTATGCCATATTATTTCGTGTATATGTCTAACAGTGTGCAGTTTGCTTTAATGGAAAAATTCTTTGGTAAATAAGGACCATAATTTCAATTTTTTGTACGATGTCGAGTCAATAATTTATTCACAGTGCTGATGGCTGTCTCTGTTTTCAGCCATTCTGTTTTGTCGTCGTTTCCGCTTGCCTGCTGTTTTCGCTTCACAGCAATTTTTGAAGCCTAGCTCATCTTTTCCTCCATTTATCATCGGCTTATCTCCTTTTGCTGTTCATCTGCCTGTATCTTTACATTTCTGTCAACTAAACACGCCCTTTTTATATTGCTGAGCGCAAGTGCCGCATTCGAGTGACTTCCCATGTTTTCGTCTGTAGTTTTTCATATGGAAGGATGAAATCGTATAGCATATATTGCTCATAGGCAATATGGCATATATATGTATATGCATCGATTTGTGACTTCAAGACGTCTTTGACGAAAGAACTATTCTTCTGGTTGCATACAGACAAGGAAACAAATACCACTGAAAGATAAAGCATATATAGCGTTTTCTTGAATAGATTGTTCGGGCATTTTTCTATAGGAACTTCTGTACGAATGGCATATTTTATAATGGAACTATGAATTTTTTGCAAACACAAAGCATGTCTGCTCTGTTTCAAATAGCTTATTTAAAAAGAACTGCTATTGGATATTTGCCTACTGCCAACAATCTTAATTTGATCCAAATTTCCAAAGGATATAGATACTTAAAGTTTTCGTCTAATCTGTTGTCACTAAATGCATTAATTGTTGGTAAAAGTTGTCAGGTGGAGCTGCATCTTCAACTGCTGATAAACTTTTTATCATCTGTGGACTTTCGGCCTACAAATGCTATTCTTTATTAGATCAAACAATTGGAAGTATGTCCGATATGGAACCAAATCATATATGAGTCTGCTATATGGTTGACGGAGCAATAAGTCTGCATTGCATTTTTGTGATGGCTGCTCTATATACTGTTCTTGGTAAACTTATGAAGCGTATATCTGTTATTGTCACGTTAGACAATGACATTCTGCATGTTCAGCTGTTCGGAAGTTATGGTGTGATGAAGAATTCCAGCATCTTTACATCAGATTTGATAGAAACGTAGCGCAACACACTTGGAGTCTTGTGCAAACAGAACAATAGTTAGATTCAGGATTGTTGAAGTCATTGTATATAGCACTTGAACAATCCTGAAACCACATATTATAATATGAAATACTTCTCAAAAACTATATTATGCAAATTAGAAACTAATTTCAATTAAACTTGTACGATGATTTGATCGTTTTGACGATTTTCCATTTCTTGTATCAAGAAAGTACTAAACATTCAAATCGCAACAAGGAAATTTCAATGAAAACGTTGATGCAGTATATGCAATTTATAATATTCCACAAAATATTTTATGTATAGATATGGATCTATACTTACAATTTTGCAACGACTGCGTTTTGCTCTAGCGGTCTGTCCAGATCCTAAAAATATGACCGAATGACAGCTTATCTAGGAAACTTTTATTACACAAAACCGATATTAGGACCTGATATAACATGGCTTGCCAGACTTGTTCCCTGATTTAAAATTCAATCCAAGCCATGTCGCTTTCGCCTCGATGCTTCTTTTTATCCATGCACAAACCGCTGACTGCAATCTTCCTTCTTAGTCAGAACATGTGCTTTTTTGCACGTATCGTTTTCCTCGCTTTTCGGACACAGAATTCATGGCTTGTTGTTGAGCTGTCGAAGACTTCCGTCCATGATAAAGATGTAACAAGGAGTGACGGATGCGCTTTGTGTCTCTATCACGCGTCAAACAAAATGTTATCAGCTTTCCATAGCAACAGGTCGGAGATTGCATGTTTTCGTCTAAACATTTCTTGACTTATTGAATAGGGGGGGGGGATAGAATAAGCCTTTTTATTTACCTTTTCCATCAAGCTTGTGTAGTGGTGTAGCCTATCTGTAGATGTCGTGCACATGTTCACCTTACCAGCAGCACGAACGAAACGATAGGCATGGAAAACTCAATTCCTACAATGCTCGTAATTTTGGGCGGTGAATTCGCTTGAAGCGGATGTCATGGCCGCTGTGATATGCCATTTTATTTATAAGCAATCAGATTATGCGACCAAACTCTGGCTGCATGGATGCTAGTTTTTGCAACGCCATTTGCTTTTTGTTATTTTTCAAGTTTGGAAAACACGTGCATTTTTTTATTCGCTCCAAGTTTTTATTGGATCTAGTTTGCCAATATAAAAACACGGAAATCGATTTCCTGCGGTTGTTTTTGAAAATTCGTACGCGTTTTTTTTATTTATTCGTTGCGCTCTGTATGCTGTGCTATAACTTAAGACGAGAAATCCCACAAAATGTAAATGGGCACCTTTATAATTTTGACATTGCAGCTTTTTTAGATTTATAAGAATATAGATAATAATATTATAACTGAAAAGTGAGCATTCTCTTTTTATTATGACCACTATGACCACTTATACTACAGAAAATGATATTAAATACATAAAGTGTCATCGCGTAGTTATACTGACCGACCAATACATTGATCCAGATCTTGTAAAGTCTGCATGACTATTCTTTCACATTGATTATGACCACAGTTATACTGTTTTCAAGCGAGACCTTGCAGTGGACCCGCTGCCACTCGCCGCCACCCTCCCCTTCGGGGTGAAAGTAGACTCGCCGGTGCGCGTGTAAAAAGGCGAGTGTACTTTAATCAGGAGGGGTGGCGGGTCCAATGCAAGGTCTCGCTTGGAAACAGTATAGTAATTTTGGCCAACTACGTATTTACTCTCAGTGGCAGCATTATGAGCTATATACTTTGGTTCAGGAGGGGCAAGCTCGCGAACTAACCGACGCCGGGATGACGTCATCGCACCTGCACTAAACGCCAGCCATGTTCGAGCTCGAATTTGAAAACAGATATGTTTCCTCCTTTAAATAAAGGGTTTTTCGAAAAACATCCGTAAACATAAAAGAACCGCAGGGTGTCACAACGTATTTCTGTCTTGTTATATTTAACGGAGAAAAAGGAGTTTCTTTTCAAATTCACAGGAATTCCAATGTGATACTGCTCGAACATGGCTGCTAACGCTCGCACGGACCACCCTACGCTGTGGTTCGCAAATCGACGTAGCCCAAAAGCGGTGATCGCTCCTCCTGGTGGCAGTTATACTATGATCAAGCACAAGAATCGACTAAAACGGGTGGTTGGGGTGGGTTATTGGGGTGGTGAAAGTGCCCTTCTTCTATAGCAGAAGGGCAATTATCAGATTAACGCACCCACAAAAACTGGTTTACTACCTCCTCCAAACCACCCCTTTTAGTCGATTCTTGTGCTTGATTAGAATTTAGGACCCAGCTTTATTTTTTCAACACATTATTGTAAAAGTCGTTATTTCCGGAAATTTATAATTTACAGTAGCATATAGGTTCTTAAACATAAAATCGAAATATTGTTAATTATTAAGGAATAGTGCACAGGAGTAACTATACTTTCTTTGAAGAGTGCAATGACGTAAAAGTCGTGAAAGGGAAGCAAGATGCAAACGACTGTAAAACGCCAATTTGCTCAACATAACTTACTCAAACGTCCCTGTGGTGAACCGTTAGTTCATAAAACCAAGAGTGATACTAGTTTGTATTAATTGATCACACCACCTTAAGGGGGTTCGTACTTTAAAGGGACAGTTTACCCAAACGAAATTTTTTATATGTTGTGCGCAAAAACAAACTATTCACAAGGTGCCGATCTGGCATTTGCCGCCGGTGCCAATAGATGGCGCCACATCTGTTCGACATACGGGTGCTA
>JAQFZQ010002880.1:0-12318 GCA_034696005.1 Glomeris marginata | reverse complement strand
AGAAACGTGGTTTTAACGCTAGATCGACTGGTGCATAATACCCAGTGGTGCATCCATCCCCGGTCTCCCCTACTATAGAAGCGTGCATGTGTATATTCTGAATTAAGGAATTTGATTTAAAATAATTTTTATATTATTAATAGCGGTTTTGAATAATCATTATATAGTATTTTTTTACATATGCATAATTGTTTTTTCCCAATATAATGCTGAAGTTTAGCATAACATTCGGGCTCCAGCCACCTTATCCATTTACTCCCGACTTTAGGTACCTATAGCATCGAGAAACCATGTGATCTGGTGGGCAGGGCTTAACGGAGAAAGTGGGTTTCGTTAGTTAATCGTCTGTAAATATTCTAAGCATATAAAATGCGCGAAATGAAGTGTATTAGATATATAAATGGAATTCCTTACCTGTTTTTATACTTACATTTCCGATGATTGGCCACCGTTGCAGCTGAAAGGAATTTCGACTCCAGCGACGTTTATGTTGGCATGGCTGTGAACACTATAATATTGGCCGAAATAATCCATGGAAAATTGTATACTTGTAACGATAAAATTGTATCGCGTGTGATTTTACCGCGGTAAAATTCGATCCATTGCTTTTAACCCATATAAGATCAGGAGTACACTATAAGTTTAGCATCGAGTGGAAATAATTTTATTCATTTTTAATACAATTGTTTTATTAACATTGGGAAATGTTGCTGCCAAAGGATTTATTGTTCCCGTGAGCAGAAAATAATTTAAACTGAAGCATATGGGTTAATTTCCAATGCTTGCATGGTTATGAAGTTACATGCAAATTCGCAAATGCAATGGCGATGGCTATAATTCTTGCAAATAGTGGTCCCTACCGAAAATTGCGTGTTCGTAGCCTTCACCGCTGCATTTGCATATTTGCGTGTAACTTTTTAACCACGCATTGGAAATTAAAAGCAACGGAATGAATTTTACCACGTTAAATCTACAATTTTATCGTTAAAAGTTTACAATTTTCTGTGGATTATTTCGGCCAATTATATTAGTGTTCTAACACAGCATGCCAACATAAAAATCGCTGAAGTCGAAATATATACCTTTCAGCTGCAACGGTGGGTCAAATATTGTTGTAAAAATTTATGTAAAAACAGGTAACGAATTCCATTTATATCTGATACACTTTATTTTGCGGATTTTATGTTCTTAGAATATTTACAGCCAATTATCTGGATCTACCTTAATGTCTTCTTAAGGAACAAAAAATCCTATGGCAGAAACATTTCAAAGCTTTCATAGAACATATAAAAAAATATATAAAAATGTGTTTGATTTTCCCATGTTATGAGATAGGAACTTCATGTTAAACTTTGTGTCCATTATAGAATGGCCGCCAGGAGTGAGAAAGTTAAAGGACATCCGGCACGGTTTTGTAAGGTACCCTGAAACTTGAACTATACGTGAAGAAAAGTCATGAAGAAAGTAAGTGGTTCAACAAAATCTCTGTGGAAATTAGTAAAAAAAAGTTATAAGACGTCAAAGTTTGGCTGTGGACGTCCTTACTCGATGACCCCCTATCCAGAAAGCCAGGGGGTCATCAAATATGGGAGTCTTAAGGATCCCACCGTCAAACTTTGACGTCTAATAACTTTTTTTTACTAATTTCCACAGAGATTTTGTTGAACCACTTGCTTTCTTCATGACTTTTCTTCATGTAGTTCAAGTTTCAGGGTACCTTACAAAACCGTGCCGGATGTCCTTTAAGAATTTTTATAGCGGCGATCTAATCTCTGATGACTTTTAGGCTTAAAAATTGAATTTAGCCCAGACCATGTTTCAAATGAAGAATGCGTGAAGTGAGAAAATGTACAGATTATAAATGTACTTAATCTGTTTTCTCTCAATTGTTAGATGCAACTCCCACCTCCTGCCATATTGTCTAAACAGAAACACCTATTACTTCCGGTCGCTATTTCCGGTCGAGTTATGGTTTGTTGAAAAGTGAGCTTTGTTGTCTTGCATGGCCACCTATATTAATTCCCAGTTGGCATTTGTACAGCATTTTTCTTTCTTATAATTGTATATTCTAGCTCTTTCCTTTTTTATTTTTATACACTTAACTGCAGGCACTTTGATATAAGGAAAGAAAATATAGGCCAAACTGTTAGGCTTAATAAGAGTTCAGAAAAGGCTTTTAGAGGCATGTTTATAGGCCTATTTTTTTATTAACACCCCCTCAACCCCCCTTGTGTTCATGTGGTGGTTAACCGAAGTAGACATTTGACAGACGTGGGAGGATATAATGTTTTTTGGTAGCACCTGCATAAAGTAGGCCTATTGAAAGGGCATTTTATGTGAAAGGTGTCGAATGATACAAAAGGGCCATTTCACTTTTCGCACGTGCGAAATTTTAAAGGGGGGGGGGTCCCTGCGTTGTCATGGTGATTGTGAGGACAGTTGTTGTCAGCGCTCAATTGTTAACACCCCGGGGGGTATTCGCACCTCATTTCCGGTTCCTATTGCCAGTTGACAGGTATTTTGTCAACAGCTTCCATTTTAGGCCTATTGCAAATTTCCCCAATTGACAACCAGCTTTGTGCTGAAATATGATAAGTGGACGCATCTGAAAGTTGTACCTTTTGTAACCATGTGTTCTTCCCTTCGATCAACATGAGACCCCCTGAACAAGTTAAACTAAAATTTTAAATGTTCGTTCGTTTGGAAAATTTTTGTTGGCATTCAGAAATTAT
Organism: Glomeris marginata; assembly: GCA_034696005.1. Classification (NCBI taxonomy): domain Eukaryota; kingdom Metazoa; phylum Arthropoda; class Diplopoda; order Glomerida; family Glomeridae; genus Glomeris; species Glomeris marginata. Next base: position 9,586 of record JAQFZQ010002880.1, on the reverse strand, counting down.
AGGAGATGGCATGCAGACTCTGTCCAAGTAACTGGTTGCTCATTAAACCATTGGATCGCTGCGACAATAATGTCTGTGCGATAGCGATAGTGGAATGAATTGTTTATTTAAAGTTTTTATGGCTTGAACATATGAAAAAAATCTCTAAATGACAACTATTCAACTCCAATGAAGACATCGGTGATCATGTATGTTAGTTATAAGGAGAGGCTGCCAAATCTCAATAAGTATTTACAGGGTGTCTACCAATATGGAAAACCTGGAAATCCTGGAAATATCATTGAAATTGGAAGTAGTCATTAAAATCCTGGAAATATGGAATTTCACACTCATCGTGGAAAATTAATGTTATGTCCCAAATTATGGCCAAAACCAATGGCAAAAGTGTCATTGTTTTCACTGTTTTTGGCAACACCAGCGTAACAATTTTTAGTATTTATTGCCAACAGTCAAGCACGTTGTGTATTTAAACCTGAATTAAAATTACATTCACATTTTATTATTTTGTCTTAACTTACACCTAAATTTTGTAAAAATTCCGTCATGAAAAACGTGGAAATATCATGGAAATTTTTAACTGGCTCTCGGTAGACACCGTGATTTATATATGATCAATTCATGCATGCTAACCGTGAATTTTCCTAAACATACTGATGCATTTTTAATTCCTCCAAATAATAAAAAAAAATTTCTACATTTCATTTGAACAAAGTAATATATACCGTGATTAAAAAACACCATCCCTTTTTATATTTTTAATAAATCGACTGAAAATTCTCTGATAAAATATATTATTATATTTAAAAAAATGTTTAACCGATACTTTATGACTATTTCAGCTGCTCAAATTGTCCATTACCATGTTGAACGCGGGCCGCGTTTAGGATTCAGCTTGTATAACTTGCATGCAATTAGTTATTATTAGGGCCTAAGTGCATGATGACATAATTTTTGAATCGTCCCTTTTGATCTGTCTGTCAGATAAGAGCAGTGGTTACAACTTGCACTTGTCGATTGCTTATCGTTTTGCACATTTCAATTCTTTTTTTGGGAAACTGATTTCTATATGTGCAGCGGTGGGATGTTGGAGGAGGCTGGAGAGATTTAGGTCACGTGATGGCGATTTGAGGTCGCAGGGGGGAGGGCAGAGGGAGTGGTGTTCTGCCATTAGGTAATTCCCTTTAGGCCCTTTTGGGGCGTCAATCGGTGACTCTCAGCTGGAAGTCATTTACTCCGACAAGTTAACTGAGCATGCATGATGTGAGTTTGTATGGCGCATCCAGAGGGCGTTGCGATCGTCAGTGGGGGGTCCTAACCCATCCTCCTACGCCTCGTCCCCCTGCCTCCCCTTTATGTGCTCTTCGTGTAACGAGTACCCCCCACTACAATGCTTTTCGCAGACGACCGAATAATTGATTAGGACAGGCTTTTGTCCCCATTGAGCCCCTGTGACGAGCTGCCATTGGTTGCCAATATCGATTGAAAAGCGGATGGGACCAGTGTTGGCCCTCCAGTCGTTGGTTAGAGTTTGAGGGTGGCAAACACATGCCCCAACTATAGGCCAATAGGGGTTTTGGGAACTGCAACCAATAGCGATTCAAACTCGACTGTATTGGTTCTGACGACTGATGAAAGGGCATGTATTGTTGGCCGTGATGTGTATACATGCTTATGGTTCTGTGTGTGTGTGAATGCATGTGGACTTGGGTAAATAGAATAGTGCTGAGTCTTTTCACACGTAAACATGTTGTGGGGCTTCATTACCTGAATGGTTTGAAATTAGTCCCGTTAATAATGGACGACTCGAAACAGAATGGTGCACATTCTTGTGAAATCGTCTGCTAGCAAGGCGGCCATTCCCAGCATGCAGTTCGCCTAACAATTATTGCATTCTGGCTGTGCTGGCTCATGTGGCGCCTCATTAAAAGGATCAATATTGCACTTTTTATCGATATAGCGTGCATTCGTAGACCTTGCAATAGTTCTAATCAAATTTTTAAGAACAGAAATTGAATTAATGGACAAATTGCAGACAATTAACAGTTGCGAGCGTTTTTGAAATGCAAAGATATAACACATTGGATCAGAATATACCGAGTGTTCCATGTAACATGATTTCTTCATACTGTACAAAATTGAAGCTAGTTACAAATTTGATTGACACGGTATTAGTGCGCAATATAGTAATGAGGTGGGTCGAATGGAATGGGCACGTGACCTTTGAACTCCAGCAAACTTATATCAAGGTATTTGAAATGTTGAACCGAAAACCGTAAAAGATAGGTGAACGTTGCCAGTTAAAAAATTGCGGAGGATGCATGGCGAAGCTTTGTATTTTATCAAATCTGGTGTATGTTTAATTAAAAATGGCATAGATTTTTAATCAATCATGAACTATTCCATGAGTAAAAACCATTCCATAAAAACTAAATCGCAGTTCCCACTCGATCGTGTCTAAAAAACAGAATAGCCATTAAGAAATGTGATATTTCTTATAAAGTTACAGGGAAAAGTTATGCAGGGCTGCCAAATGAGTCACATTTTTACGGAAATATGCCAATTTCATTACAAAACGAGATGACATTTCATTGAAAAATATTTAAATGTCAAAACAATGATGAGGCGCATCAGCTAGTTAATTTCCTTGCTTTAGTCTGGCTTAAATTGAGTGTCAGTTTATTGAAAGATTGTTTCTAAGTTTGCATGTACATATATGATCTTGAGTAAATTAAGTGCACTTTAGATAGCAGACAAACACTAAATAGAGCTTATTTTCATAAAGATATTGAGCAGGGCTACCTATTGTGTTGTTCGTGACATTTAAAAGTGTAGATTGCAGTAATGTGGCCCTAAGAAGTTGAGGGTGCTGGAAATTGCTTTTATAATACTTAATTTGACATCACACTACTCAGAAGTGTTATTTTTAACCATTTCGTGTAATCACTTATTCATTGCAAACACCACTTTCTTCACACAGTTTCCACTATTTTCAAGCCAAAAATGGATTATAAGCCCTGGTTATTGAATTTGGATTAATACGTTAATATTTCAGAAAAAATTAAGGAATTTCTGAACTTAAAAAATTAGAATTCAGCTGAAGTTTTGATATTTTAATAGTTCAATGTAATTGTATCGAACTACCGTAAAGTGCTGCATTAGTTCCCCGGGGAAATTATTTGGTTTTGGAGTTTTTGAACCTAGACTTTAAAATGCAAATATAATTTATCCCACCCGAAAAATTGCATCATTTAAAAAAATCAAAGCATGCATTTCCAGGTAAACATTTCTGAAATTACATGCAATAATGTTACAGGGAAAAGGGATGTAGAAATATAATTGTTCAATTCAAAGGTAAATCTTGAAATGTTACAGTCATACCTAACTAATTAGGTACCAGGGTCAATAGCATCCAGAGTTTAAATTGAAATCCATTTAATTTCCAGTACCGAAATAATTTCCCTGCGGGAAATAATTTGAGAGGGAATTAAAACCGCACTTTACAATAATTATGAGTAATATCTTCAAGTATATTTTTGATACGATATTCGGTCTCATTCGTTATATGATGGACGTTAATTAAATTGAAATAAGTGCATATTAAATTGTAGATGGTTGGATATAAAATCTGTGTGACGTATAGAGCTGGTTTTTGAGAGGGTATCGATTGATTTTCTAGTAAAGGAAGGTGTAGGCTGTATAGACTTGAGCTGTCACTGCCTATCGGTGCATAGTGACACAAGATGGGCACCAAATTAAATAACAGTGCTTTTTGTTGCATTCATGCAGATTTTGTTTGCGGATCGAATATTGCGGATGTGGTGAAGTGCGCAAGCGCCGAGTGCATGAGCCTTGCATCTAGTGTTTGTTAAGCTCTTGTCCAGTCTCCACCGCAAATGACGCCTTGCACCTCTTCAAAATCTCAAGTGTCATGGCCGCCATGCGAATGACAAGTAGCCTTAAAACACACGACAAAAATCCCCCTAAACAACTCCTAAATCCATGAAACCCTCCTGTGTACAAAAAAACATATTAATTGCTTTTTATACTAAGTTTATATACGTTTGTCATAAATGGTGTTTGTGGGTTTGTGTGTTTGTAAGGTCTCCGGTTCGATCCTGGCCGGAATTTTTTTGGAATGACACGAATTGAGGCGAAATGGGGTCTTTTTTAATAAATAAACTTAGTACCCAAAAACTTAGTTTTTCCCACGGCTTATTAAAATATATTGACATGACTTGGTGTCTTCAGAGCACATGTTATTGCTCCTTCCTTACACCTTGTAGGTGTAAGCTGTTAAGTAAAGTTACTGGCAACATGGCGCAATTAATTTGGATATAAAAATAATTAAATATAATTAATAAGAATGTTAGAAATGATGCGACTTTGTATGTGTAAATACTTTACCTTTGTAAAAATTGCATGCTGCAATACGGGGTGTGTGATGTCATCGGGGTATATGGTGCATGGTGACAGCTGCAGCCCTAAGGCAGGAAAATATGATTATGACCCCGTTCAGTGAATGGTAAAGGTAAAAAGACCTTTTCCGATATAAATGCGTAATTTGATTAGTCTCCAGTGTATCCTATATAACTGAAAGTTGGCCCCACTTTACCGAAAACATGCATTTGAACAGTGTCAAGTGTCCAAAACTGATATGTTATAGTAATTATAAGGCCCATGCACTATAGGGTGCAACTTAAAAGTTGTGTTTTTATGGAATTGTTTCAGCTGTTAATTATGATGAAGCTAAATACAGGGCTGATAAATAGGTCACTTTTCCTCCTTTTGGTCACTTTTTTGTAAATTTTACTTAAGAATTGATTGAATTTTCAAAACTAATGCTAAAAAAATTTCGAAAAAGTTCCAACACAGTTCTGTGCATTTGTTGCAAAATGTTTTAACATTATATAAAATATTACATAATTTTTTTATTAAGGCTAATTTTTAATGATGTGATGTGTCATTCAATTTAGAGCGACTAAACTTTTAAAAATGCGGAGTTTTATTGTTTTTACATTTTTGTTTCATTAAAGTGTGGTAACTTTTGGTCACTTTTTAAATAAATAAGTCACTATTTCCACTTTTTTCTACTTAAAAACTGTTACCAGCCTTGTAAATATGATTTTTTACAAAATCCCAAAAAATATAAAGATAAATTGCATTTATAAAATCTTTAAGATGACAATTTGCATGTTTTTGACATTTGAACTGATGATCGTTTCAACAGTCTAATACGTAATATCCCTGTAAAACGATTATTTTCCAGTTATTTTATATAGTGATTGAGCGTGAATGAAAACGAATGAAAATATAAGTGGAGAAATTTATGTAAATGCCGAGATGCATTTTCATAGGGGCTTAAATTGAATGTGAAAATGATGTGGGCCATTGGCTGATGCGCTTCGATCAATTCCCATTGGGGCTCATTTGGCTTGCTAATGAGGCCCCATCACGCTTTGTGAAAATGGTAGGGATTTTTTTGTTTGCGTCAGGACCTAGCTCCAGCATTCACTGCGCATGCGCACAACACCCAATTGCAAGCACCGAGCTTTTCGCAACGGAGAGAAAAGTTTGAAAAGAAAAATCGTAGATTCGCGATCGATAGACGTGCTCAAATTTGCGATTGTTATTAGTAGACGATCGAAAAGGGCCCCATACTCTCAAGTTCGCATGCGCATGCGCGTGAGTAGAGTTTCTGAGTGAAAAGTTGACGCAGCTCCTCTTTCAACAGCTCGGGTCACTTGACACATTCTGCTGCATGTTGCCAACATGTTATACATATAGGAATAAGTTCTGTTTGCATTTCAATCTCGTCTATATATACCGTAAAATTAAATTAAATCAATGCAGAATACCTATGGAATACTATAAGGGGCACCCATTTCTATAAATTAAACATATAACGGCTGGCAGTTTAACTCGGACAGAATAAAAAATGTATACACAACATGATTATTGAATTCAGATGAGTATATAAATGGTGCCCAATGTTATGCAATAAATCTGTAAAAATTAAACTTGGAAAATAAGGCTTTGACAATTAATTTGGTTTTTATTTATTTTGTATGATTTTCAAAGTAATGGCAAAGACAGTATGATAAATCAGTTTAACCTCGATAATTCGACACCTGGATAAATCGTCACACCTGGATAATTCGTCACAATTTAAAGTCCAATCTCCATTATAGCTGACTACCTGAATGAGGAATATTCCATCATTGGGTTTTTAATATTGTCAGCCATTTTCTTGAAATGTGTCCATGTATAACCTCACAATTCACGAATTTGACAGTAGTGAAATTAAGTCATACATAATAAACAAATAACCGAGTTGAATGGCAAGGCCTTATTTTTCAGGTATTATTTCTGTAAAATACAATAGTAATTGATTGGACATGCGGTGTAAATTAATACTGCAATATACGCATCCCCCATGCACAAATTTGGTATACATATAGCCAAGTTAATTGAAAATTTGTAAATGTTGTGAATTTCCTCTGTGCATGCAATGAAATGTTGCACGCATGCTTGAGACAGCTAAAATTTGTTAAATATTTTACATTTTTACTGTTAGTATACAGTTTTACCACTGTTAATGAGAATGAAGTCTTTGGGGTGCGGACTTAATTGTCCCAAAAACTTTTAAGACATGCATCACAAACACTGTGGTTATAATAAAACAATTTTCGGACATTTCCATCATGCTATTGCATGCAATGAGATCAGAGAAATTGTTAGAAATTAGTCCAGTGGAAATCTCGCCATCCAAACAGGAGGAACGCAACATGTTGTGTTCGTGTGGCGGCCATTCCCATGATGCATCGCGCGCGAAGTTTCTGCCATTTTAACGTTAGAAACGCACGGAGTTTTGCACACAGACTAGCACTAACAGGGCTTCTCATCTGTCCTCATCTGAGGGAGGTCTGAATTAAAGGTAGTTTTATCAATGCAACTTTGAGTGATGTACGTCTGAGGTCCTTAAAGGTGTGAAATAGCAGGCATTTTGATGTGTAAGATGAAGAAAAAGGACACGTTGAAGGCATGAATGCTTATAAAAGGAAAAGGGCCTTTCTACCCCTGCTGTGTTGCCAGACAGAAGATGGTTGTTAAATTGGGGCCATTACTAGCACTAAACACGATGTACATCAACAACAGGAGCAAACGGTCAAAATAGAAAAGGGCTTGTCAGGAGTGGGCGTGGCTTTGCACCACTTTTGTCCTGTCAAATTTGCGTCTGTTCCATGTGAAGGTGTTGCACATCCGGGAGCTTTTCATACAGGTCTCCCGAATGCAGGGTTTCTTAATGTGTGTATATGGGGGTCTTTTGAGGTGGGAAGCTCCGCGGGGGGTCCTTGTAGAGACACTCGAATTTGACCAACAGCCAACCTCCTGCCGTTGACGACTTTATTAGTCGTGGCGTCAACAGCTGCGGGCCTTTTTCAATGTCTCCCTGCACCAAATCCACCCAAAAAGGTCCATATGCAGGAGTGCCATGCAACGTTTTTAGGGGGTTCCTATTGATTTCGTGCGTGCATTTAGCCCTAATGATGCATGCAAAATGTGCCATATTGAACACTCGACAAAAATCTTATTTTTGAAATGCTGTTTACAATTCTCTCCAAATTCTGTACCGTGTATTTTCTTATTTATGCAATTGCAAAAGCATAAGTAACGTTCACTAAGCACTTGTATTTCTATACTGTTCTGGCAATGCATCCTTGCATGCATATGCAGTGGAACATTGGTTTGCGAGCATATTAAGGCGGAAGGAGGCTGAGCGAACCATACACTGCAGCAGTTACTTTAAAAATCGGCCACATCCAGCAAACATCAACAACAAACTCAGAAAAATTACAGCGAATAGATTGAAGTATTATATACACATAAAAAATATATCGGTGATCAGGAAGTGATAAATAACCTGCCAATAAATTCCAGAACGCCAAGTACAGATTCCCAATACACTAACAAAAATAACCAAAAACCAAACACTCTAGGATATTCTGCATGCAATTCTTAACCCTGTAGTGCGATTGGAATTTTAATTTAATCAATACTAAGTTTTAAATATGTAAAAATGTTTTGTATTATAACACATATTTGCTGGACGTGGCCGATTTTTAAAGTAACTGCTACAGTGGAGGCTGCAGTGTATGGTTCGCTCAGCCTCCTTCCGCCTTAACGTGCTTGTATTCCAAAACACTCGTATATCAAAGCGAATATCCCCATAATAAATAATGGAAACTCAAAAATATTCATACTGTGTGAATGATTAATATAAAATACAATACCTATACCGTTTTATATCTTTATTGTTGAAATTTGGAAAATATCTTCTGGTAAATTCCCTGTTTTACTTTCTTGCACTCGGTCGGCATTTTTTCCCTATATACTGGCTAGCAGACAGTTCTAGGACCGGTATCTAGATTCGTATAGACAATGACTTTGAACACTTGCACTGAGTGAATGGTTATTAAATGGTTTATATGTACTGTGCATGGTACTTTTGTTTCTGAAGTGATCAAACATTAATTACTGCCTGAATTCATGATTTCCTATTAAACACCTATTTGCGGCACCAGGACTGTTGTTTTCCCAGCATTGATATGATGGAGCATTGCTGGCCAGCCAACCACTATAGGCAATGCTTAACATTCTTGTTTTGTTCTGACCAGTTTTATCCCACAAACACTTTCTCAATTAAAACTATACCCCTCTAAATGTGATCCATTCAAAAGTTGCTTGTTCCAAATCAGCGGTCAATTTTTCCACACAAACGAAACACACATTTCTGGATGGCCTCCTATATACTTATATCTGTTACATATGATCCATCACAATTATTCAGTTATTCTGAATCACCCTGTATATTTTTGTTCACTTCTCCAAGAATGGATTATTATTCAAAATGTTCCACTTTGTGCGAGTCCTTCATATTTTACAAAATTGCAATTAGTTAAAAATCTGGTAGGATGAAGTTATTATAGTAATGGATGGGCACATGACGTTTGACCTCCAGCAAACTTTTCAATGTTTTTTTAATTGTAAATTGTAAATTGAAAACCGTAAAAGATAAGATGGTTGTTGTCAATTAGAAAGTTGTAGATAACGATTAGAGGAACCACATTTTTAAGGTAATGTTTCAAATTTTAATAAATTGTTGTGAAGCTGTGTGGAATGCATATTTAAATTTAAAACATTGAACGTTTTCATTATTGATGTTGCAAATACTCCAATTATTCATTGGTTATACCTTGACCTAACTTAATTAAACTCAGGAAGGAAAAGTTGATTATTGTTGTAATACCTACAATTAAGTTTATATTTCGAGTTAAATAAAAAAGACAGTTGTCAAAATTCACTACTTATTTTTGGCAAAAACAGGAATCGATAAGTTTGAATAGTATACAAGGGCTATCTGGAAAGTAATTACCGTTTTTTATTTTAAAATACAGAGCTGTTTCAATATGAAATGTTAAATAACAGAATGTTTAACATGCATCTTGAACTATTTTTACTAAGTTTATATACACTGCTCGTGCGTGGCGGTTGCGTGTTTGCGTGTTTGCATTTCACGGCGCTTTCA
>JAQFZQ010002879.1:0-12321 GCA_034696005.1 Glomeris marginata | reverse complement strand
TTTCTTGTTTTCTACACAAAATACTTAGAATCTGAGGATTCCACGCTTTTTATCGACTTTGGTTTCAATATACAAATAAATTTTCAGCGTACCCTATAGAAAGCTGTGTCAGTTCACCTTTAAAACATCTTTAAAAATTTCCTGTATGACAAAGCTACAATGATGTACTATTCTTTAATTCCTAAAATAGCAGTTTTTTGTTGTTGTTAAGTTTCACTTGTCATTACGTATTTATCTCCATTCCATTCAATTTCAACTGTCTCTCCCTACTAGGTGGTATTGACTGTACACTGACCAAAGTTACGATTGTATATTGAATGAAATGGTGCTGTTTAAGCATTCAATAGTGGTTCAGTTAATGGCTCGTGAAGCACTACGTTGAACAGTATAAATAGCAGCAATGCACTGATTGAATTGAGGCTGTATAACAACCTTGAGCCAATGTTTTCCAATCATTTAGAGAACAACACGAATGGTTAAACAACGTTACTTCAACTGCGAGTATAGTTTGATTGGGCAAGGATTTGGGATTGGTCTTGCGGTATCACAAAAAGCATTGACATGAGCGAGCCAACTAATCAATGCTTATTCAACGAACCATGTTATCTGGGCAGTGCTGGCTGTGCCCAAGTGCTGTCCAGTCTTAAGCCAGGAGTTTCCATTTCATCAATTTGAAAATGCAATGATGTGACGAATATATTGAATTTGTGATACCAGCCGAATATAAATGTAGCATCACAGGACACATTTTCAATAGACAAGACATGTTGGCTATTGCTAGGCAGCCATTTGCCCCCTTTGTCTCGGTAGCTCGTTGGCCACTCGACGAGGTTACCTTTTTATAGACGACGATGAAAACAACAACACAATGTGTTGTTATCTTGCAGCAGGAATTGAATTTGAGGGAGGACCTTAATTCAGCTATTTGTAGTCGTCCGCCGGCACTTTTTAAAGGACATGCCTGTGCACTCTCGACATGCCTATATGAACTACAGGGATTTGCAACGACATTCAGACTCAGAGCGTGACCAGAAACTTCAAGCAGAGCATGATGAAAATTTCACTGCACCACGTTCTCGTTTTTAACAGCTCCCGTTATCCCTCAAAAATATGTACCTATAACTCACCTTCCGACCTCGAGCAACGACAGATAAAAAAGAAAAGCGAAGAGCGAAGGAAGATGACAAAATGCGAGTTAAAATGCAGAAGGACTGAAAAGGATGGAAGTTTCAAGAAGTTAAAATATAGAGCAGCTTAATGTTGCTCCTCCGTCGGGCTTTAAGGACATGGTACTATAACCCAGTGAAAAGGATAAAAAATTCCTCTAAACATTACCATAAAATGATATTATTCCCAACGGGAAAAATGAATGAGAACATGCTATGGTTTGTTTTTGTACTTCACTATAATACACCGCAAACAAATTGGTATTGTATATCTTAGAATGCAATACTTTGTAGAATACTGCATGCTAAATAAAACAAAATCTAATGCAAGCCTGTATACAGGGTGAACAAAACGTCTATCATTTTGATAAATATCTGCAAAATGGTGAGCGGTAGGTGAGTGAAAGTTGAGTAAGTGAATAGGAAGTGGCATGGGGGAATTCCGAAAATAATATCGCACGTGACCTTGGACATCATGTTCAAGGTTTTTCGAATTCCATCTCATGAACCGCTACAGTTAGGGCACTACTAGTCCCAATTTGAAAGTTGACGGCAACAATGAAATTAGTGTAATGAATGTTATTTCACAATTTTTCAGACCGATTCTGACTTGTGTTTGATTTTTTCCCAAAATTATAGACTTTTTGTTCACCCTGTATATGGACATGTACTTCGTACATATTGCATTCACACTCTCTCCAAATTGTAAATCTGTTTGGAATTTAGTTATTTTGGATATGTGTACAGAACATAGGGGTCTGATGTAAAAGGGGAGTGGCCATTTTTGGAACAACTTGGGTGCGTTTTAAGTGGAATCCAGCGAATTAGAGGAGGAAGTGATGAATGTTTGAAGTGGTTGTTGCATTCAACAAGTTGTACTATATGTGATGTTTGGTTTGGTTTCACGCTTCATACTGTGGGATTAGAGAGGCTAAATTGGCCAGTGGGGCGTAACAAATTGGTGGCACCACGTGACGCTCGTTGCTGACGTCACCGGGGTCCCTTGTCGTTATTAGCAGTAGTACACGTGTAGTGCATCATGGCTTATAATGTAGTGTAAGATATTAAATGAGCAGGGCCAATTTGGGGTTGAGGGAGTTGGTCGGCGGCGCCGCATTCTTCCACCAGGGGGCGTGGTCGCGCAGGTACGGAGGGGGCGGGGACATTTATCTTCGTCATCTCGCCGCCTTCTTGCATTATTAGTCAGCGTTCTGTTCACCTATAGCTCATCTGCGCATGCGTATACATGTGGCAGTGTTGTGTGTGTTGGTCAGTAGCCCTTTGTTTCCTGCCGCAAAGGGCCGACAAGAAGTCGCCGCCAGGGGGAGCTCGTGATGGATGACGGCCATTTGCCAATATGGCCCAACTTTCTTTGTGTCATGCTCATTTCGCTTGTCGCCATTAAAACGCCGTCTTATCATTTGCTTTCTTCAACAATATCTTCCCTCCCGTGTACAGTGAATTGCTTGCATGGACCAGTGGGAAAATATAGATTTATTAGTGGTTATTTATAGTTAATTTTCCATATTTTAGTTTTTGAAAAATTACATCCGAAACATATAACGAACTTCAGGACCACACTTGAAAAATGCTTGCTTTTAAATGGACGTCATCTTTCAGATATAAATTTTGAAAATTAAAGTATGAAACTCACTTTTCTTAAATGCTTTTCACATAATTTAATGTGGTGACAATAAATTTTGGCTATTTTTTAAAGGGTATTTATACCTTATTTATTGCAGCATATATGCAGAATAATGTAATTTCTTATTAGATTTAATGAGAAGTTGATTGTAAACAAACTTAGGGCACACAATGTGAAGTATTTTATCGTAATTCCATTTCACTGATATGACCATTATTGACTTACAGAAGTTTTTGGCCAGTGGGATGTGAAAAAAGTTTGAGTAATCGAAAACTTTGAGTTACAGACTTTGAGTTATAGAAAACTTTTAACATGGGGATTTTGGCGCAGGGAAAGAAAAAATAGTTTGAGATATCGAAACTTTGAGTTATCGAAGTTTGACTGTATATTCGTTGTTGACGTGAGTATACAGGATTGTTAATGTTGTTCTACAAGTGTAGATGCCATTATAGAGGGCGCTGCAAATGACTATTGCATTTGCGAGCGGAGACACGTGAAATTAGAGGGTTTGCACTTTTGAGAAATTGTTTATTTTCCATTGTCGCCATTAATGAGGTGTAATTGGAGGGAGAACTTCATTACCTTGTGCTGCAGCTTCTTTTCTGTTGTCCATTTTTCTTTTTCCAAGTTGACAATCACTTAATGCATCATGTTATGTATCGGCATTATTACTAGGTGCATGCAATGATGCGTTCGGAGATTAATTCTCGAAATCCCCCTGGTGGCAGTGGAGCGAAGCAGAAATGGAGAAATCAACGTTGCAGAAAATTGGCGCTGTTTTAATTAGTAGTGAATTATTGATGGACGCTATATAGTCCATAAATGAGATCCGAAAAGATACTCCATCCATGTTTCGTTGTCGCCATTTAAACGATCTCAACCTAACCCTGTGTATAGGCCCCCTAAAGATACAGTTTTTAAAGACAGGTGTAATACAGATATGTTTCAAGAAAAACATTAATTATAGATCAAGAAAGTTGGTTTATGATTTCAAATATTGTACGTGTAAATAAAATAACAATAATTTACCATGTAGCATGCAATAATACAGTGAAAAGTTTGAAATTTAATTAATTTATGGTGACAAAATTATAGACTATTATACAGTATTACAGTAATAATTCTTAAAGGTGAACGATAGGGCGGTAAAAGTGGTCTATGACAACCCTCCATTGGGTAAATTGGGACTACTGGCCAATTAGTCTGTCCATGATTGGCCAGAATGGGTCAGTTCACCTTTAAACATTTATCTATATGAAAAACCAGCTGTAAAAATTATGCTGTTATATTGTTTATTAACATTGTTAAGTTTCGAATTTAATTATTTTATACATTACATGCACTTGAATTTTTAAACTCAAACTTTCCAATTGATGCAGTTAGTTAGTCAACTATCCGTGATGGCGCTGCAGTCTGTGACGTCATTTCGGGTGCGATTCGATTGTATGAATGAATTCTGTTCTTCCCCCAATTATTTGGCACGAATATGCCGTAAATATTGTTCAAATTTTGCTATGTTATTATGTCTTCATGAGTATACTAGCCCATAAGGCACGTTTGGGAAAGTTTGAGAATGAAGGCCAATTAACCCTTTGATCCCGGAAGAAACCTAATTTATCAATTATCCCATCCTGAACGTGGTATTTATTGGCGCTTTGTAAAAATCGCTTCTTTTTAGCCGCACCTTCGTTAATTTCGAAGGCGAAATGATTGTATCTCACTTTATATTTTTCCTCTCCATTTATTATTTCATGACCTAACTATCGGTTTATTTATAATAAAAAAAGAAAAGAACAAACAACTGAATATATAACTATGGGAAAATTGTCATTATAATTTAATATGCAGACCTATATTTATTAATAGGGTAATTGAATAGTTGAATAAAATATGCCATGTGATTAAATTAATAATTTTTAAAGATGTTGGATTAAAAATAAATTATAGGCTATATAGTAGTATGTATAATATCTCTGATGAATAGTTATACGATTTTGGATTATTCATATAACTTTTGTCTTGGAGAACAGCGCCCTCTACTTGTTTAGATGAGTAGCGAATTAAATTCCCCCATATTAATTCGTTTATAAAAGTTATAACTTATAATTACTAAATGTTAGTAAATTACGGTGCTATATATTTTTATAGTTATTTCTGAGAAGTTTTATTGTAGTTTCTATTGGAAATGGCCGGAACGAGTTGGGATTTTTTTGTTTTGTTTTTTGGACAAGATGTCGGACATTCGGACTTGGCGTTTAATTGGTTAGGAAATAAAAACAGTTTTATGGGGAACATTTTGTTTCACGTCCGGCGCGAAAGACAAGTAGAAGAAAATAAGAACAAGGAGAAGATGAAGAAGGAGGAGGAGGAGGAGGAGAGGAAAAAGGGGAGGTCCGAAGACATATTTACGATTTCGGTTTTCTCCATATATTTTTTTTCTTCCCTTGGCCCAAGTTCATGTTCGTGTCATATATCTGGCAACACTGCCCCTCCTACAATCGGTAACGCCCCTTTTGCCTTCGCCGCATATATAGTAACTTAGAAATCTGGAACGATGGATGAGCATCAGTTTTGCTCAGGGGTCATGCGTTAAAAATGTTTTAATTTATACATTATCATGCAGGTTGTGTATTAGTATAGTACGTAATTCATTCAGTTTCTATTTCTCCTTTTAAAATATGTATCAATATTTGAATTGTGGGGGAGGAAATGTTTGTGCAAGCAGTCTATATGTATTTCTACTTGAAATTATACCAAATATTATAGCGTTCAATTGGTTAGATATAGTGTGGGTTAACATATAGTATAGTTATTAGTTTGGAATTAATTCCCCGCACCAATTATTTTAATTTCGATTATAATTCAAATATTAGCAATTTAAAATAATAAAGTAGTATTACAAAATTGAACACCAGTTGGATTCAATGCTGAGTTTTCAACACCCTATACTTGACACACAACACCACCATGCTTGCACATCTGCAGGACACATGTGACGTCACACATCATAACCACCGTGACATGACATGACACCAGATAGGCCACTTGTGCCACCGTGGAGCCCAAAAATAAATTCCCCATTTCAAAACAGTTAATAATCTACTAAAATCACAAAGTCTGTATATAGTAAGGCATTGATAATGCATGCATATGTCACCGGCTGAGTAGAAGCAGATCAAAAGTCGATGTGGATCGTTTTTAACTACCGATTCCAACCATTTATGTGAATGAAATCAATTGATTAATATAGTTAAGTTGGTTTTGGTTAGTTTAGTTTAGGTAATTAGGTTAGGTTAAATAACAGTTCCAAAACCGATCCGCATCTACTTTGCCTGCGCTTCAACTCAGACGGTAACACATACACTGCTGCACCTTGTTGCATTGTTACTGCATATATACAGGGTGTCTACTGATACTGGAAATCCTGGAATTATACTGAACTTTTTGTTGTCATTGAAATCCTTGAAATATACTGGAATTATTTTCTTAATATCATGGAAAATGTATCATATTTGACACGTTACATAATATCATTTAATGATTTCTGTGTTCCTATTCTAATTTGCTTGTAACAAAATACCAATTAAGCATTGGCCTTAATTTGAAATTAGATGGTTCATTCCACTTATTTATCAGTTTTTATAAGGGATTAATATAGTATAGTTTGTTACGTAACTATCTTTCACTTAATTTATTTATTTTTTTTTTCACTGGAAAAGTTATATCCTTGAAAATACTGGAAATATACTGGAATTTTGAAATGAAAGTTTAGTATAGAGACCCTATATTATACTGTAGTGTATACAAATTTGTGTAGTGGGGGTGTTTCAACCCCTTGTGATATTCGTATGGATTTAACCCGATGGAAAGCTGCGTTTGAATTATGTATTATATGGATTGTGTTGAAATTACTGCATGTCCCCTGTTTTTGACCCTGCTAGTTTTGGGTGTTGTTTGGGGCGTTTTTGAGTGCAGGTTGCGAGGGGGTGAAAAGGACCAAATATACTGGGTAGACATTCCGACTTCCCGCTGAGATAAACACTGGTTTGTCTATTGGGACCGTTGAATCTGTGTGGCAGCTTGAAGGCTGTAAGCAAAGTTCTTGCTCTGGTCAGGTCACGTGAGCAACACATATATGTATTTTCTATAACATATAATATAGTGTACAACATGGTGCTGCTGGGAGAAGGAATGGCAATTGCAAATGGCGAGATATAGGTGGGCGTGGCCATTGACTTACGAGCACCTTATCTTCGTGGCAAACTATAAGTTTTCCAATTATTCCTTCTGTGATATGTTGCAATATGCACTATTTATTTATATACGCTATTTATATATAAGGTATACAAGTTCGTCCCTAGAATTCTAATGAGGCTGTTTTGGGTAGATTTTTGTTTTTTGGGCTGCTTAATTCTTAGCCAAAATTTTGAACGCGTGGTTTAAAAATTCAAAGATGGCGGCTTCGCTGTCTTTGAAGAAGACGTCATCTTTCCATGTTTATGTAATTTATGCAATGAATGTAGGCCTACGAACTTAATTCGTATGCAACACTCGTTCTTATATATATTTCCAAAGAAGTTTTTCTTCGCACCGCTGAAATTTCGCCGAGCTGCGAAAAAATAAACAAATCTTGAAAAGGTATATATAGGCCCTTTCTTAGCACGAAAATACGATTTTGAAATTATATATTACAATTACTTATTTATTACAATTTACTATCCACATATTTATATTATAAATTGTGAATATAGCTATAATAATTATTTTCTATATTCCCAATAGACCCAAATCAATATACTTTATATGTACCTATAGTATGAAAAACCTGTTGCACTGAGGAAATTATTCCCACCAAACACAAAGTTTTGTGCAAGTGAATTGTAAATTTACACAATTTAAAAGGTCATTTTGTTCACAATGGAGGTGCAAATAAGCCTTGAATTTATAAAATATTTCTTATACGTATGCATAACATTGCAGAAAATTAACCTCAAGCTAAAAGTTTAAATATTGAAATGAAATGATTATGCATGCAAAATACGTGTCCAAATTTACATTCACTATAGCATTATTAAAGGTAAAAAGAAGAATGTGGAAAAGGCTGATTTGCACATTTTCTCCCCGTCTTTACAAACTTTTGCTTCTTTTCACATCAAAAAGTGATTTTGCTGTTGCTGCTTTTGCTTTTAACACTCTTTTCCCTTCGGCCTCTTTTCCTCAAATTTCACCATATTTCTTTCTTTTCTCTCTTTCTTGCACTTTTTACTTTGCACTGAACCGAAGCATTTTTTTTTCCTTCAAAAAGATTTCTGAGAAGAATCATTATACATGCACTTGTACAGCATACCTGTCTCGATACGCCACTTGAAGTTTTTATCTCAAAAAACAAAGTATAGCTAAGACAAGCCTGAAAATTATGAAGCAAAATTATACGGTTTTTGTCTCCATTTATTCTGCAAAATTATATAAGGAAACATTTAAAAATGAGTCAACACGGGTTTATATGGTACAGTTATGTCACCCATTTTCGATACCAGAGGGTCCAATAAATACCTCCTAAAACACAGTGAAATTCTGAAGTGAGAGTTGCAGAAACAGCAAAGATGCGTGTTAACGGAGGGGTGCGTCCATCATATTAAACGGCTACCAATTATTCAAATCTGCACGTTTACAGTAGGTATATAAGTATAAGTTTAATCACTCTTGGGTAAAAAGTGCATGCGGTACCAAGTTTACCATCACCTTTTATTGAAAGGAATCCCGTTTTTTGTGAGTTGTCAATAAAGAAAACTGGTTGAAATGCGAAATGATCCTGCTGTTGGATGTGATGGATGCGCCCCTCCGTTCCTTCCGTTCACTTTTCGAAATTCAACAGTATTAGCCGTCCTTGATAAACTATTGGGTATTCAACAACGTATATAGTGTGCTTTTGTGAGGCTCGACTTACGTTGTTTCGCTTATACGTCAGGCGATTTTCTCGCAATATTGAGATTTTGAGAAGAAGGCGAAATTTTTCGTGACTGCATCCCTGAATTTCGGTCACGAATTTAGATAATTGCTAGACGCCCGTAAATTACAGCTTGAATATAGATAGAGGTTTGTTTATAAAGTGGGCGATTGATGGTTTCGGTAGACTCACCTTTTCTCTCCTCAAAATCCGGTAGCTGAGTTTTCTTGAAAAATAATAAAAAAGGGGGAAAAAATAGGAAAATTCACGCCCTTACTTCACGTGCTTATATAGCCTACTACCTTATAAGAGATGAAAATAAAAAGCTGTAATTGCGAGTAATTGCTTTAGAAAATGTTGCAAGTGTTGAGATATAATTCCTGGTTTTAGGAGTGCAGGTTTCGTCCGTGAGATATTACACCCTAAACACTCCTTATATTCTACTTATTTCTACTAAATTTGACCTAAATTTATCCCTCATGCATGCACCAAAGTTTTTCTCAGTGAATTTTGCTTTTTAGCTTTGTGCAACTGTCCAATTTTCAATGCTTTGTGTTTTCCTTTTCCATGCACTGAATTACGTTAACACATGTGTCACTGCATGCATTTCGTTTTTTTTTTCTAGCTGTGCATTTTATAGTATTGGCTTTTGTGCATATTTCTATAAGCACTTTCATGAATGACGTGTATGCTCAATTTAACAAATTAATTTTGCAAACCATGTTTAGGTTACATGTGGAGTTTTATGCTAGCTGGCATATATACGAAAAAATCGCACAGATATACAGTTCGAGAGTGCACCATTCATTTGTGAACAGGGTTAAAAAGCACTAGGGTACTAATAAAAATAGAAATGTAGGAATTACTATAATACACACTGTACACCAGGGTTAAACATTCAGACAGAGTCTGAAAAGTTTTGAAATTCTTAATTTTGTTTTCCAGACTTGGAAAAAGTATGGAAAACTGGAATAATTGCGTTTGGTTTTGGAAAAGGTATGGAAAAAGGTCCAAGATTGATAAAGAAGAATCTCAAGCAGCAATTATAGTAATGGTGAATTATTTTCTGTAAAATGAAACGACGACAAAGATATCTGGGAGATAGATGATTTTGCTGTATTATTACTTCTTACACATTGTTATTTGCTAAATAATAGTTTTGAAAATCTATTTATACTAGCCGAATCTAAGGGTATTTGAAAAATTGTTATATTAAAGTATACGGAAAAGCTTTGGAAAAATATGGAAATTTTTTCATGCTCTTCAGTGGGAAGATCGAAACCCTACACTTGAACATTTCTTTCGAGGTATTTGAGGGTGGCGCTGCGATCGATATACGACTATATAGGAAAATATAGGGACTCGTTTTGTCATTTTTGCGGTTTTTATTGTGTCGTCGGTCTGTGCAACAAGCTATTTACTGCCCCATGTTTCTCAGTGTGTGTGTGTGCATGTGTGTGTGTGTAGTGTAACGTTTGGCCCATATAATATAGGCAGTAGGTGCCATTGTTGTGATTTTTTGTTTGCATAATCGCATTTGCGTTCATTGTGCAGCGAAGCAAACGACCTGCAGCAGGAGCGTCGGGGGCGTGTCGGCCTTTCGCACATCTGCAACGGCCTTTTGGGCTTTGGGCCTCGGGGTTTGTAGTCTTTAGGGCCCTTGGCCCTACTGATAAGGGCACGTGCCGAACCGTGCCTCCCAAAGGGCTCGTACCGTCCGCTAGAGGGCGCTGCTGCCGACGCTGCTGACCTCACCGATAATGAATCTTTTTGTCACAAATCGATATGCGTGCTGCATGTGTGTGGGGTTTGGGTTGGGAGGTTAGGGCATGGGGACCCTGCTGAATTATAGTATAGGGTATATACTGCAACACTATATATGTATGTATATAAGGGTAAATACGGTGTGCGCCATTGCGGATCGTAAAATCTCAGCCAGGCGTGATGTAGGGGGCGCCACCAACCTCTGTTTTCACGCCGTGGAGTATGGGTCCTGTAGAATATAAGAGTTGCATGGTTTGTTTAGGGGTGGTGGGGAGTATGTGGAAATGCAATCGCCAAAGTATATATGGGAGTTGGTTGTGCGCATGCGCAGAAAAGTTGCGCAACGTCCAACTCAATTTCGGCCACTCGCAATTGAATCGCAGCTACAAATAGAATAATCGCCTACTGTACCGGTCTCTATTATCCGAAATATATAGTATGGGAAGAGCGAATATATAGGCCTAAATCTTATTTCCTACAGTAGATTGTTTGCAGGCAAACTTTCTCTTATATTGCATCAGCATTGAATTTCCAATACTGCAAACATGAAAATTAAAGATGAACTGATGTGGTTGCAAGGTATCCTAGTAAACAATTAAGGTATTCAAACCGTATAGATGCAGAATATTATTGGTGTATGCAGATGACGTCATTTTGAGGAAAATATGGAACTTTCTTATGGCAAAACATTGGGACCCCGACATGCACAGACCATTCACAAAGGACATGTGGTATCAGGTTTGGATCTGCGGTCGATTTCGATGACGTCATCACGTGTCACGTGTCGTTGACAGGACCTGGAGTTGCGCTTGAACGCTATAGGGTTATAAGGTTTAGGTTAGGCTTATATTCGTTTCCAGCCCGCTGCCACCCCCGTGAACGCCGGGGTCGTGGCCCTGGTGGCCATTGGCTGCAACACAAAAATAGACTACAGTGCGACACCAACTCAATCTGAACTTCATTTCGCAACGAAAATTGATCGATATATACCTAGTCACGTGCTCTCGCATACATGTATATGGTTTCGTCCTGGAGGCCCTTTCAACTTCATTTCCCCCGTCACTATATATATATACATTCTGCAGTTTGGGAGAAAGGAGAGAAAAAATATGGAGAAAAGTTTGATTTTTCTCGTCTGTCTGCGTTGTCCATTTCCTATGTGTGCATCTGTATAGGGCCACTTATGCAGTTGTTGGCCGTTTCTTATTTTGCAGCGCCCCCGAACGGAAATTAAAAGAAAATGCGGCGATGCGAAAATGCCATAGCCACGGAAATGAAACGCATTTTTCACACGTTTTATATCATTTTTAACCCGCTTTTACATTTGTGTTTCAATCCGAAGCGCCAGACTTTTATAACGGACTTTATATGCATATGCAAGTCACGTGTTAAAAGTTTTCGGATGATACTATTTTTATTATACGCGAATCAAACAGCCTTATTTCACCATACTTTGCCCTTCATGCGCCCCAAACCTTCAAACTATCTCAAAACAATACAGTAGTGATGTTCTCTGGGGGATGAGGCAACGAAGTTTAACATAATTTATGCATGGAAACCCCCCCCAAATACAGTAAATATAGGCCCTATGTAAGATTGTGTAGGAACTTACGAGGTGCGTCATTAAAGTAATGAGACTGGTAGCATTGAAGAATTGAAGATGAACCGCGCAGTGGAAGGCCTGCACCTTCAAGAAACAATGAAAATGTCGACAGATTTTTCTCATGCCCAATTCATTGGTCAAAATCTGATGAACAACATTGTGATTCAAATTCAAGGTTTCTCCAACCATTCTGACA
>JAQFZQ010002878.1:0-12322 GCA_034696005.1 Glomeris marginata | reverse complement strand
TATACCTGATATCCTGTGCCGAGTATTTTTGAAATCCGTTACCTGAGGCTTGAGCGTGTCAGAAGTCCTTTAAGTAAGTGAATTATATTATTCATACGGAATCGTATAAAATATGTTTTCATGTTATGTATCTTGACATTTTATTGATCTTGTTGGCTAGGCTACTAATATACTTGCCCTATAAATATCTAGAAAGAAACTAAATTCTTGAATCTGAAAAAAAATACCCATAATGCAGATAATATGGAAGCTGCCCACGCATTAGTCGTTACGGTGTTGGTAAATATATTTTCTCTAATATACTATTCACAGGCTGGTGTTAATGTTTGATCAGAAATAACGATTATTTGTGTACAAATTTATTATTTGAACCTACAATTTATCACTTAGTTGCAACCAGCGTATCATATTAATTATGAAATAGAAACTAATCGCTGGTCATAGATTAAACATCCTTGTTGACATTAACTTCGTTCCATCAATATTGAAATAACAATAATAATGATTACGCCCAAAGACAGCAAGCTTTGTATTCAATATCTTTCAGAGTTAGTTCGATATTGGACAAACAAGGAGTATGGCAGCAAAACGTGCTAATCGTTGTCCCCCAAGGGTATTCACTGTATCCGAATATCTAGCACCACATGTGGAAAATACAAAGCCTCATGATCATATTTTATATTACTTGTTGTTTATTTCAAGTTGCAGTGGTCTATATACATTTAAATATAAAAGCAGCGATAGTAACTTTTGGAAATATTTTAAGAAACTAACCCATTTATATCAAGCGTTGATTGTGCTGATGAGTTGGTACTTCACTGCCCAAGCTTGTTACAACGAAACAAAAGTCGGACTTGGGTTGAACAAGTCATTGATAGGATTACTTTTTGTTGTATACTTTTGGACGTTGAGCACAACAATAACGATGTTTTATGTGAATTGCCATGGATTACCATGGACCCGTTCGGAGCCCATGATGAGCCGTTTGCATGAATTATGGAGCAATATACAAATACCAGCTGACAAAAGGAAAGACTTTGAAGACTACATATGGAGGAGAATGATGGCGTGCATTATTTTCAGCCTTTCATTGTTGATCGCTTATGTGACAGGTAACTTCATTTTTCTACTAAAACTAATTCAACTATACAGTGTGATGCACCTAAGGGTATATCCAGGCGTTTATTTTGCAAACCATTGTGAGTGTGGAAAAAAGAATGCTACTTGTATCTGGAAATAACATCACATGCGAGGAATCGGAAAATGTCATTTAGAATGACCTTGAACAGCGTCTTGAAGGTCATTGGTGCTCAATCTTTGAAACCTCTGCTCAGAAAGCACATGTCCCAATTTGAAAGTTGTAGATCATGTCCCAAAAAGTATGAAAACATGTTTGTGTGTGAAACACGAGTAGGTATTGATGTAATTGTCATAAAACATTAAATTAAAATGATCAGTGCCACAGCTGAAAGACGTTCTAGAACACAAAGCAACTACAGTAGGGCCACCCAGAGAAAACGGATGCCTGTGTGCTAAAAGAGGGTCGGAGGGGAGGAATAGTTCAAATGGAGGGGTGATGGATAGCGAGTTCGGGCTCCGAAAACCTTCCAACCTGCTTGGCCCACTAGATGCAAGCCAAACTCCATCATCCCTCCATTTGAACTATTCCGACCCTCTTTTTAGCACCACAGGCATCCGTTTTCTCTCGGTGGCCCTACTGTACAATTCTGCCACATTTCAGAACACAAAGGATGTATAATTCATTCATATTCATTCACGATTCCATAACTTGTGAGACTAAAGTCTAATTAACGTAGCCTATTTCAACAATAAGTTAATACCTACTCATAATTGTTCAACAAAAATTTGCTTACTTACTATTTGGGACATGATCTACAACTTTCAAATTGGAATATGTGCATTCAGAGCAATGGTTTCAAAGTTTGAGCAACAATGACCTTCAAGACGTCGTTCAAGGTCATTCTAAATGACATTTTCTGATTCCTCGCATGTGATTTCCATATACACGCAATGGTTTTCGAAATAAACGCCTGGATATCCTTAGGTGCCTCATGCTGTATATTATACTAGAGTGGATGAACTATATGGAAGTTTGAAATGTTCAAGTAACATTAAAAAAAAAAACATTTACTTTAGTCGAAATCAGTCATAGTTGGAAATGTATCTCTACGCCCCATGTTCTATGCAAGAGCATTAACATACACGTTCCAATATGCAAACAGTCTGCCAACTATGACTGATTTGGAGTTTATAATGATATTTATTGAATATTTTGTTGAAAGGAATGGTAATTGCACCTGTAGGAGTGGTCACGTTCACTTCATTTCTGCATAGTGTTTGGGTATGTAGTGCTTGGCAATTTTCCATGTGCTTCATATGTGTCCACTGCATTGCATTTCAAAGAATGTACATGGAATGTGAATTATATCTATTGGAGAGAGAAAACAGTCTTCAGGTGGGTTAAAAATATTTTAAAACAACTGCTATGGGTAAACGAATTAATGAATGCTCAATATATATTATTTCTTAATGTATATAGACTCTTGATTTTGAGTATTATGGAATTCTTCACCAGAAAACGACTTCATTGGTTGCTCAGTTCAGTGATGGTTTCGGATTGACAGTGCTCATTTATTTAATGTGTAACCTGATTATTGTTTGTGTTCTAATGGACTTATTGTTGATGGAGAATAATAATTATGGAGAAATCTTTAATTACATCTTATGGACGTTTATCAACACAAGCATTTTCGGCTTGCTTTGGCTTAATGCTTCCATAGTTGGATCTAAGGTGTAGTACTTTTTTACAAATGTTTTAACTGTGTGATCACTTTATTTCATTATTTATTATGTAATCCATAGGCAAACAAGCCTTATGAAATATTATGCGATATTGGTACCCATCATTTTAACTATCTCAGTTTAAAACAAAAGGAAATGGTAAGCATTTTGATTGAATGGATTCTTAAAGAAATAAGAAATATAAGTGATGCTGAAATATTATTGTTTGACAGCTGCATTTTCAGCAATTGCGCATGGGAAGTAATGAATTCGGTGTAAATATTCCAGCATTTGGCATTGCGAAAATGTCCTCTTTGGGCTCTGTGAGTACATCCAATATTGTATATATCTATAAGGTTAGTGTTATGTAATTACATAATATGTTTAATATATTGCTACAGGTTGTGGGGATATTTTTCACTTACTTTTTCCTTATACTACAATTTCATCAAGCTGCACAGGCTGCTTGCTAAAAATATGTATAAACTTTTCTGTCAACTGAGGATCCTCACCAGTAGATGCTTTTACGATTTGTATATTGTGTATTTATGATCGGAATATATAATGATAGAAGTACAGTTATTAGTAGTGATTCGAAGCAGTTGATTCATTGTATATTGTTCTTCATCTATGAGCTGACAATTTTATTCAGGATTTATTATTACATTTATTATTTACGAATCGGCTTTAACAGTTGAACTGGCGTATAACTTTAGTTTTTCAGCGATTTTCAATGGGAAACCATAACCTATACCGGCATGCAATGATTTTGCATGCAAATAGGCAATTGTAATAGGCTATATTCTGAAACTGCGATTACGTTGAAAATTCACGTTCCTTTCTCTCTGAAAATGGTGCAATTACGAAGGGGAGATATTTCACGGATGTTCATAATGGCTTGTTTTTCCATTCTTTCTTATCCAATATGTCCGTTCCGAAAGCATTTTTGCCCATTTATGCTCAGCTGGGAATTTATGACAAACCTTTCCCCTAGGGGATTCCTTAATTCCTCGAAAATGCTACTTCTATCGAAATGATGTAAAACCAGAAATGGAATAAAATATTTGCAATACAAGCAGTGCTGAAAAGTTTAAGTGCACAACTTTAGAAACTCATTGTGCATTTCAAATTAACAAATACATAGCCTATATGATAATAATGTTCAGCAACACTACAATTGTACTGTATTAGTAAAATCGTATAATTGTACGTATGCTAACGAGCGGTATACACTATGCCATCGTCTTCATCCTGGGGCCCCTGTTCCTTGTTCATGATGTCATTTATGAAATGCAGAGGACCGATACAAGTATGGCTGAAGCAGCCCCAAACCATGACATAACCACCACCATGGTTAACTGTTGGTATTTGGTACTTTGGTTCAAATCTCTTGCTTGCAGATCTTCCAATATACTGGTTACCCTCTGATTCCAACAAGGTGAACTTTGATTCGTGACTCCAAAGAACATTTGCCCACTTATTGGTACCCCTACTCCAGTTCTGATACTTGTGAGCAAATTCCAGTCTGGCCTTCCGATTCTGGGCAGAAAGTATGACATATGGGATACATACAAAGACAAAATATAGAATAATCACACAGTATCTTGTTGGGCCACCGTTTGCTTTTAAAACGGCTCGATTTGGACAGGTTAGCCTGGTCATAACATTTTTAGGTTGTGGAAACCGATCTTTGTTATTATTGCATGCAGCTTTATGTTTTTGCCTTCAGAGCGAATCATGCAGTTGTGATAAAGCAACTATTCCATACTTTTGTCCAGGATGTGTATCTTGACATTTTATTGATCTTGTTGGCGACTAATATACTTGCCCTATAAATAACTGGAAGAAACTAAATCCTTTAATCTGAAAAAAGACCCATATTGCAGAACATATAGGAAGGTGCGCTCACGCATTAGACGTTGTATACTATGCTGGTAAATATATTTTGTCTAAGATACTATATTCACAGGTTGATGTTAATATTTGATAAGAAATAACGATTATTTGTGTACAAATTTATTATTTGAACCACTTAGTGCAGCCAGTGTATCATATTAATTATGAATTAAGTACAAATTAATGATTATGAACATACTTGTTGACATTAACTTTGTTCTATCAATATTGAAATAAAAATAATGACTACGCCCTAAGACACAGCAAGCTTTCGATGCAATATATATTTCAGAGTTAGTTCGATATTGGACAAGCAGCCAGTATGCCAACAAAACTTGCTAATCGTTATCCCTCAAGTGTGTCCACTGTATCCGAACATCAAGCACCACATGTGCAAAATATAAAGCCCCATGATCATATGCTATATTACTTATTGTTTATTTCAAGTTGCATTGGTCTATATACATTTAAATATAAAAGCTGCGATAGTAACTTTTTGAAGTATTTTAAGAAACTAACCCATTTATATCAAGCGTTGATTGTGCTGATGAGTTGGTACTTCACTGCCGAGGTTTCTTACAACCAAACAAAAGTCGAACTTGGGTTGAACAAGTCAATGATAGGATTACTTTTTGTTGTATACTTTTGGACGCTGAGCACAACAACAACGATATTTTATGTGAATTGCCATGGATTACCATGGACTCGTTCGAAGCCAATGATGGGCCGTTTGCATGAATTATGGAGCAATGTTAAAATACCTGCTTGCAAAAAGAAAGACTTTGAAGACTACATATGGAGGAGAATGATAGTGTGCATTATTTTCAGCTTTGCATTGTTGATTTCTTATGTGACAGGTAACTTCAATTTTTTACTATAGTTAATTAAACTAAAAAAATTGATTTGCAGCGTTACACTTACATTCAAAAATTCAGTTTCCTTCTAAATTTAGGAATGAATTAGAGCACAGGAATGATGAGTTTGAATTACTATTATATTATTATATAATATAATTCAGCAATTACCTATTTACAAGTTTCCTTGTGTGTTTCATGGGTATTTCCGTGTGGTGGCGATGTGTTCTGAGCATCCCTTTTAGTGCTGCTCATACAGCTTAAGTGAGTTATAAAGGCGTTTTCTTCGTTAAATAGCGGTATTTTCGAAAAACATCCGTGAACATAAAAGAATCGCAGCGTGTCAAAACGTATCTGAAACTAGTTTTAGTTACGTTTGGTTAACTAGTTTTCTCTCAGTAACATAAACTCTCGTAACAAATGACTGAAGCAAAACTAATTAACCTGACTGAACCAAAACTAGTTTGAAATATGGTTTGACACGCTACGGTTCTTTTATGTTCACGGATGGTTTTCGGTAAAACTGTTATTTAACGGAGGAAACGCGTTTATTAGCCAAACTCACTGTACAACTGCAGCACTAAAATGTACAGTAACTGCTGCGCCAACCCACGACACTTTTCGGAACTAGCGCCAGGAAACTTGTGAATATATAAATTTGAAATGGTCCTGTTACATTAAAACAACCTTGACTATATAATGATATTTTTTGTTGAAAGGAATGATAATTGCACCTGTAGGAGCGGTGACTTACACCTCGTTTCTACAAAGTGTTTGGGTATCTAGTGCTGGGCAATTCTCTATGTGCTTCATTTGTATTCACTGTATTGCATTTCAAAGAATGTACATGGAATCTGAATTATATCTATCGGAGAGAGAAAACAATTTCCAGGTGGGTTTAAAATGTTTTCAAACATTTGTGCTATTGGTAAATAAGTACATTATTCATTCTTAATATAGATTCTTGATTTTGAATATTATGGGGTTCTTCATCAGCAAACGACTTCATTGGTTTCTCTGTTCAGTAATGGTTTCGGATTGATAGTACTTATCTTATTATTTTGTAACCTGATTATTGATTGTGTTGTAATGGACTTGTTGTTGATTGAAAGTAATAATATTGGAGAAATGTTAAATTACATCTTGTGGACGGTTATTAACGCAAGCATTCTTGGCTTGCTATGGCTTAATGCTTCTATAGTCGGATCTAAGGTGTAGTGTTTTTTAACATACAGTATGTTTGATTTGACCACTTGATCTCATTATTCCGTAATCCATAGGCGAACAAGCCTTATGAAATATTATGCGACATTGGTATCAATCATTTTAATTACCTCAGCTTAAAACAAAAGGAAATGGTAAGCAAATTAATTAAAGCCATTATTAAGGAAATAAACAATATGAGTAGAGCTGTAATATTGTTGTTTCGCAGCTGCATTTTCAGCAATTACGCATGGGAAGTAATGATTTCGGTGTAAATATTCCAGCAATTGGCATTGCGAAAATGTCCTCTTTGGGCTCTGTGAGTACAATTCTACAGGGTGTTCCAAAACTACCTGTAAAACTTGAAGTGGGTGATAGCTAGGGGACACCATGATAAACATTTTTCGCCAAATAATGTGGGGTCGTTAATGCCCCATTTCACTCATGGTCTCTGTCCTTTTCATTTTTACTAAGTTTATATACACTGCTCTTGCGTGGCGGTTGTGTGTTTGCACGCCGACGCGTTCACGGCGCTTTCACCAACGGCAGACACCCAACACCACACGCCAAGGCTGTATACAGCCTTGCACACGCATATTCACAAATGTACCATCTATAAAGGGGATCCCTAGCCTCGCAAACGCAGGGTCGTTAACAAGGATCGTCACATAAATATCGTTTACTTTCAGTTACTTTACATTAATTTAGGTTACGTTATGTAAAAACAATTGTTATACGGAATCTGGTATAAACTTAGTACCCAAAAAACTTAGTTTTTTCCACGGCTTGTTTGTTACATATACGTACTTATACCTGGTCCACCAACAACTGTAAACAACTGTAAATGTCCCCTAGCATTGAAAGGCGGCATTTGCGACCCCACATTATTGAGCGAAAAGTGTTTGTCATCTTGTCTCCTATCATGCACCCACATCAAGTTGTACAGGTAGTTTTGGAACACCCTGTATAAGGTTATTGTTATATAATGACATACTATATTTAATGTCATATTACTACAGGTTGTGGGTATATTTTTCACGTACTTTTTCCTTATACTGCAATTTCATCAAGCTTCACAGGCTGTTTGCTAAAAATATGTATAAACAAACCTTTCTGCGAAGTGAGATCTAGGGTCCTCACCGTGGCACTGTTTAATTTAGAATGTTTTTAAGTTTATACTGCGTAGGTATTTTTATGATTGTAATTTACAATGATAGTATTGGTATTAGAACAGTGCGATCACTGATTGGAATAAAGTGTAGTTATTAGAAGTTGACTCAGTAATTACTCTTCAACTCTGAGCTGCCAATTTTTTCAGGTTTTATTATTACATTTATTTTTACGTTGAATTGATGTGCAGCTCCACTTGCATAACGGATGTTCATAATAACTTGTTTTTCCATCCTTATCCAATATGTCCATTCTAATAGTTTTTATTTATTTATTTATTTATGACAAACCTTTTTATTACGACCGTATAGTGTATAACAACAAAACTCAGGGCACCTCAACATTTTGTTGTCCAGTATAGGGGCTGTCCATAAATGACGTCCACAGTTTAGGGGGGAGGAGTACAGGATTTTGTGACAATTTGTGACAAGGGGCGGGGTGGGGGCAAGGGCAAGATGCCTTTTGGACATCCACAAAGAAAAATTATACGAGGGCAAATCAATAAATATACACTTTGTTTTAAAACAGTTTAATAGTTGGAAATCTGGCTGAAATATACACATAGGTATGCTATTATTCATAAAACAATCACATTCAAATAATGTAATATTGTCGAGATAATATATTTATTGTAAACTATGTATGAATATGAACGATTTTGTAAATATTTTATATGTCATATATAATATGTCAATTATAATTGACCTTTTTCAGTAGCACCGCCTTATTCCAATATGGAGGCCATAGTTGGGGTAAAGCTGCAAACTGGTTGGCAGAAAACCAGTTTATCCACTTCATCCCAACTAAAGACGCCATTTTTAATTCGTTTTTCAGCAAATGTCTGAATTTAACATTTGAAATATGGAATAGACGTTCGAAAGTTGCCAAAACATGGCGCGACTAATCAGAATTCATGCGCGCATTAGTCACACATTCACCCGCACAGGGTTTTATATAGAGCTCAATATGTACTGGGAGCGTCATCTGGCGGCAGCGTTTGGTATCATGCGTCGCTTCGCAAAATAGTTCACAGGTGGCGCCAATCATCCTGCTCATACCAAATTTGGGGGAAAAAAATTGTATCAGCATTGCGCAATGACGTTGAGAGGTGAAATCGATTTGAAAGTTTTGTGAAAAGTTTATACTGCCAATAAACTGAGGATTATTTTATGAAAATATGAAAAAGGTAAGCGTTTTTATGGCAGTCTATAACATTTCGGTATAATATCTTTTGGGTAATATTAGTATTGAATATAATAATAGTATTATCAAGAGTGGATGGTATTATAATATAATTTGAAATTGTCATGAACTTTGCATTCACCTTGAATTGCTAATGAATAATTTATTGCTTCCTTGTATAATACATTCTGAGTACGCATACATGTATATGTATCCACAATACTGTCTATGCATGGTCTATGCATTTGAAATTCCATATTTGAAATAAATTATTGCATATTTTCATACCAGATAATTATTTTTAATATTCACATAGAATTTCCTGAATTATCTAAATATATACCGAGCACATTACACTAACATGGAGAATTTGTTAAACAGTGGAAACCGTTTACTGTCACCTCGGTTATTTTCATAATCTGGATACAGTCACCAAGATTGGCGGTCCCGGCAGAATAATCACTTCTGATTTAAGAAACTTCTGATACGGGAAACATATTTTAGCCAGAGCAATTCCACATTTTGGTCCTCCCCATAAACTTTGAGGCTCTGTCGCAATCTTACAGGAAATAAACTATACTTTAAATAGAAACTGGTTTAAACATAATCAGCCAAATCTTTTGAACAGAATTGACAGGCTAAAGTTCTCAATGGATTCAAATAAATAAAGGAATATGAGCGAATATATTCCTAGATTCTGATACAGTCAACATTTTGCAGGAAACTTCGGTTACAATCCACCATTTTGATTTGCCATGTTTTGATTATAGGTCACACAATTTGTAAGCTAATCATCCTGCAAGTGGAAAACTGTATAACATATCCCCAATTCATTACCTAATAAGCTGTGAAATGTCTTACAAGGTCTTTCTTTGTGTTTCATTAGGTTTCGTACATTGAAGACCTTGGTTCTAAAAGCATATTATTTCTCTAACATGACCGCACTAGTATAAAATAAGAGTGGTATAAACTATTGTAGTTTGCACACGGATATACATTATCTAGTTTACAGTAGCAGTTGAAATTAGAAGAATACTTAGTGTATAAAATGTTGGCCTTGTCTATTAATTGCATACCTCGAATTTTTAGTTCAGGTAAAATTCATGTTCTACTTCATTTAACAGACATAAAATACTATTGCACTTAACATTACATATGTTACACAAAAACTTGTCGGCGATGCGGCAAATAAACTAGTATAGGTAGCATAAATGAAAATGGAATTTTTATGGCATTATCAATTTTTTTATTCTATAATGTCATTTCAGTGTTTCAATACCTCATTTAATGAAACTAAATGTTCAGTGACTTTCATACAGTAGCTCTGCATTCTTAACATTTGGTGTATAATTATACACATGCATTGTGAAATTGTGAAACATGAATCATTGTTTGGTTAGTTATTATTTTCAATATGACTTCATTAAATGGAGTTGCGCTCCATTTCTTGCACAAACTTTCATTTTATCCAATACACAAAGTTTATTGTGACGTCAAACGACGCATTTGACTTAACAGTACTATAATTAAAGACACTTGCGACGTACGTCACTTACATGCACATTCAATCGCTAATAACTAATATTTTCATAGTACAGATTTTTGCTTCACAATTTGTTTATTCACGATTTTTAAATTGTATAGGTTTTAGAGTGCCTTACAAAATGGCGACTATTATTAAGTTTAGTACATTCATTTTTAGATTGGGAATTGCAACGTTGTGCCAACTTTGACTTCGGCCCTGTCCATGGACAATGTGAGAGGAGTGCAAATGGCAGAGCGGCATTCGGAGCTACATTCGGAGCGACAGTGGGAGCATTTTTAGAGCGAAAGTTTCGGAGCATGTTCATGAGCGAGATAGGCACTTCCTGCGTGACCTCATGGGGTCAAGGAAGGTAGGTGTGGGTGTACCAAGACAGGTGCTCGTGTCTATATTGGCTAGATCGGAAGAAAATGGTGTGCGCAAGGTGCAAGCAGCTGCTGGGACTCGCACCAACTTGTGGAGGGCGCTTCAAACGTTCGGCCAAACTTTTGGCACATGCTTCCTTAACTCCCACCCGTCTACCTCCCACCTGCAAACCAGGACCACCTTGCATCTAGACATCCCTCCAAACGGGTGCCAGCGTGAAATTGGCAGCCAAACTTCATAAAACACGCGACGTCTGTAAAAAGGGCGCGAAAAATCAGCAGCTGCATTTCGTAATTTATGCAAATGAGAATGAAATAGCTGGGCGTCAGCAAGTGGAAAACTTAGATGGGAACTGTTCCAATTGTCCGTAAGACAAATTCGAAAGTGGTTCCGAGAATGAGCTGGGCGAAGCTGTGCGCATGCGTTGATAATCATTTGGCAACTTTTACCATGGAAAATAACGAAACATATCACCCGACCATGAAAATGCTACCTCTGTGCACGTTTAGCTATAAGTATATTTGTATCGAAAATGTACTAATTGCGCGTATGCAGATACTGATTACACGAATCTATAACTACTAGAAAAAGAACTTCAATACTGAGAATTGTATTCTTTATGGGAAGAGAAATGTGATTGGTCTACCTTAAATTTTTTTTTTTTTTTAAATTCTTCCAAAGATTCTCTATAGCTGTTTCTATCCCTTGTTCACTTGGCATCTTATTAAATAATCACTAATAAATAATCATTATCCAAAATGTACCTTGTAAATGCGGCCTAACATAAAACGAAGGAAACTTCTCATATAAACCAAAGATATCTCGTTTCTCCCAGAATTGCAGCTAACAAGACATGCGTAGCTCTTATCATGCACCTGCAAAGCTATGCGTACATATTGGTTACATTTTGGAACAGATGTGAATTATTAATCTTTTGCATTTGGCAGTATAAAAAGGTACAACTGCAATATACTTGGTCGCAATCCAATTTTGCTGCAATTTACCCTCTTTTTTGATGTCCCCTTCCCCTTGGGATAAAAGTAGACTCCCTGGTGCATGTGTTCTTTGGTTTGGCGTGTCGACTTTCACCATAAGGGGAAGGGAACATCAAAAAAGAGGGTGAATTGCAGCAAAATTGGATTGCGACCAACTATAGTTGAATAATTAATGGTATTCCTACTGTCTGTATACTGAAAGAAGACACGGGTGAGTCACACGTTTTCACCGTCCACGGCAGGACCACTCCCATTTGGAAATTTGCGCCAACCCCCTTCTCAGCAGGCTCCTCGCATACTTCCAAATGGGA
>JAQFZQ010002877.1:0-12326 GCA_034696005.1 Glomeris marginata | reverse complement strand
GGTGGTACCCTGTTTAGAGAGTACATCTGCATCTAACCGTGACTCATCGACCCTCAACTCTGGTGCCCACTACTGTATAGGGGTGCTGGGGGTGCGTGTCCATGCCTTCTAACCTGCTACTGCCTTGGTTGGGATAAAGCTGCAATCTAGTTTGCAGGAAACCAGGTTTACCCACTTGATTCCAATTGACCAATTTCAGTAGGCGTGTCCCATTGCCAATATGGAGGCCGTAATGTGGATAATTATGCAACCCTATTGGCTGTTGCCTATAGCTATCAACAACAAGGACGCCATTTTTCTTTTGTATTTCAATAGCAAGCCAGTGATGCCTTGCAGAAAAATGTCAATTGTAATATACCGTAAATGCTCCATTAAACCCCGGTCTCCAATAAACCACGTGTCTCAAACTGATTTTTGAAATTAACCCCTAGGAGTTTATTTGATAATATTTAACGCAAACTGCTCCATAATCCTTGCCATTATTTGCTATAGATGTGAATGAGGGTGAACAACTCTAAATACAGATTTTTAATATTATGTTCATTGGTTTTTATTACAAATGTGTCCAAATGCGTATACAAGTTAAAAAGTTGATGTTTCTTATATAAAGGAACTTTATTAAGAATTTGTGTGCACCTTGCGAAGCAGACCAAGGGGGTTTTATTTCCAACTCCGTGCTCATGTGGCAGCCATGACACAAGTTTCACTCACGTGCAATGTTTGCTTATCTAGGCAGTGGCGTGATATATGAAGGGAATTGTTGGCTTTATAGACCATTTTAGTGGCGATGATATTATTAATATACCATGGGATCAATTTCATCTATTTGCATCGTGCAAATTGTATCCATACTTGAGCCAACAGTCGTTAGATTACATACGTGTATATTCACAAAACTGATCAACTTGTGTGACCCAGTATGGAGTTAAGAAGGACCAAACCATAAATAATAAAAAGAGGGGGATAATCTAATCCGTTCATCGGAAAGCCGAACACCATATAATAGCAGAAGTATAAAGTAGTCGTAAATCGTGGTGGACAGTTATAATGAGCCCAAAACCGACAATCTTCGCTCAATTGATGGACTTCTAGAAGTGTAACATATTGTGTCCCTGCCGGTCCACCATACAATGGCTACCTTTGCACAAAGACAAATCAATATGTAGAGACTAACATTTTTTTAGAATTCATGCTGTTTGGGAAATCTGCAAAAATCGTACAATTAACCTACAACGCTCAAATTTTTCAGTAAAATGCAAGATTGTATTCTGCAGCTCAAACTTCAACTATTTCCAGTATTCATTTTTTAGTTATCCTAAAAACACTTAAAAATGTCCAGGGCGCTTCTGCTAACGGCGTTTGGCTACGAGGGGGGGGTAACTTTTTTGATGCTTGACCTTAATAATACTTAATTTTTTATTTATAATTGTAGACTATGTGCACTATGTGCCACTAAAGATAAGTAGTGTATAAATTGAATTCACTGGGCTGCATAGTGGAACAAACATTCTGCCAAATGCAGTGTGACTGATTTCCACTAATATTATATAAAAGTTTGTTGACAAACATGTTTGTGGAGAATACAATTAAAAATCCTAAATATTATCTTAAGCAGATAAACATTTTTAAATTATATTTTTATTTCAAGTGGAAGTCAAACAATATGTCATTTTAACACATGTGGCTCTTGGTTTAAAATTTATTGACTTAAGTTGCAAAGGGTTGAGGTAAACAACTTGTCTTTGTGTACATAGAAAACTAAACTCCACAAGTGACATTTTAAGTTAAACAGTCAACTAAAACAACAATCATTCTGTTCAGAGTAAGTGCTCACTCGGATTCAATTTCCATTATTAGTAGAAAGTTGGTATATTTCTATCCAAATACAACATGCATCTCAATGGGGTATAAATATACAGGATTCGCTGTCATTGACACCTGATGTCAGTTTTTCTGGTAGGCAAACGCCCAAATGTCACCATGAAATGTGAAATGTGGGGCGTGAGAAAGCCACATTGAGCAGAACCCACCAGACACGTTTCTCTAACCTAGTAGATAGAAAACATAGAGGCATAACTTTCATTGCTCTATAACACTAAGCCTACTTTTAATAAATATGCCAAATAAACTATTAGGAGTTTGGTTAGCATAGGCGAACCTCCTAACTTCATTACCCCACATTGAACTTTTAAGTCATAACTTTTTTTACAAATAATTTCCACTCAGATTATGTTGAAACAAAATATATTTCAGCTGAGCAATATCTTTTCAATAATGTTTTTCTTGATTAGCATAAGGGAACATCCATAAATAATGTCACATTTAAAAGGTGGGCATCTTTGAGGGTACACAAGTATATATTCAATAAATTAATGACATCACAGAAAAAGTAAACTACTAGCAGTTATATTACTAGTACTGAAACTTAATTTATTTGTAAAAGTGTAAATTAATGTACTGTAAATGACAAATGATTCCTATATAAATCTGTATTTAACAAAACTTAAAAAGTTTTAAAATGTAGTTGTAATAATTTCAATACTATTAAAAAACATGATGTATTGATGCATTGTAATTAAAGTTGCTTCATTTCAAGTGGACTATAAGGAAAATGAGTCATACTATTTTTACAGAAAACGATAATATCAACAAACTTTTTGGTGCTCTGTAACGCCATTGAAATATACTCAATGTAGGATACATGAAAAATAACTAAATTCAAACAGTTATTTTCCTTACTGTCAACATTTCCTAAATTGTATATTGTACCATACTATACAGTTACAGTCAACGAAAGTTAGTAAAAACATCAGGGTCCCCCACGAATTTGCAGTAGTATACAAAAATTCAGTGTACAAACAAGTTTCCATAAAATTTGAAAATGAGTCTGACTCATTTCCTTGATGTTCACTCAGGCATTTTGGAAAAAGGATATGATAGTTTAACAAAAAACACGTGACTGGGACCAGCAAAACAGCAAAGGCTGTAGTATTGTCGGGTATTGGCTATACAACAATAACAACCGTTACTCTACATAGTATAACTTAAGACTTGCTCTTTTTTCAACATTATTTAAGGGGTAAAAAAAAGCAACAAGAACATATTAAGCAGTGAAACTCGAATAAAACCGAGCAGGAAATAATGCAGACAAATCATTGGCAAAAAGGTGAGATTAAAAAATGAATGACGGAAACAGGCAAGGTTGTGTATGCCTGGAGGAGAAGATAAAAAATAACTACAAGGTACATATTTCGATCCCTGTGGGTACCCAGTGTTACCCACAGTTGTATTACCCTTGGTGGATATATAGGTACCCCCTGTGGTGCCCTGTGGCAGTGAAGTTCATAGGTCAGTTAGCACGTTCCAAAAACCCATGAAAACTTTCTTTGTTATTGTTATTATTGTGTGAATGAATTGTTTTTCTGGCTTTCTATAAGTTGGTTTGGTTAAGAAAACTATCTGAAAAGCATTCAATAAAAAGTTTAGAGCAGATGTCAAGGTCTCAATGATACAGTCCATTTCCTGTTAGGTGAACCTTTTGTTTCTAATGAACATCCCCCAACTGAACAACAATGGAGGTTCTAAGCTGCATACATATACATAGTGGCTATGCTGTATGTAGCATAAGTTGCTTTTCCCAGTTTTAATTGGTGGTTGTTATGTTGTCACATTTCGTTTCTGCAACAGCATGGTGATTAGGATGAATAGTGTCCAAGTCAACAACTGTAAACTTTCCCAGAGAGATTTATACTTTTCGATTTGCATATAATATAAATTCCATCACAACGAATATACCTTACATGAAATCAATGTTTTGAAATAAACTCATAAAAGAACTGTGCTGAATCAAACTTGTTGCTTGAATGAATACCAAGCGCAAAAAATGTATGTATATGGCAATTAAATTACTGGGATAGGTATCAAATGTGCCAGTTACATGTAGGCCAATTTGCATGTAAAGCGGTTTGATATCAATTTTAAACCACATCTTTTATTTTATTTCTTGTAAGGAATTGAAAGCAGGAATATTATCTTAAAAGGTTAAAATAGTAGAGTATACAAAAAATTACAATAAAAAGCATTTAAAAGTACAGCATAATATTTTATCTATACATTAATAATTCTAATTAATATTATTCATCACAGATGTTTCATAGTGTTCAAATTACATATGTTAACTTTCAGAAATATGCAAAGTTTTAAAACATGTCCTTGTTGCAGAAATTTGTATATAATTAAGCCTAAATTCAATCAGTGCTGTGCATTTTACTTTTAAAATATGCTGAAAAATAATTGACAAAATATAATATTTTAAAATACAATTCAGATTGAACTTAGTAATTTGAAACGTCTTTTGCACCCGATTGTTTTGTTGGCTTTCTTCAGCAAACAGAACGTTCAAATATTTCACAAGACTACTGTTAAATGCAATATATTGTAATTATAAATAATTAAAAAGGCAATATAATTTCCTTACCATCATATTATATTACTATATAATTCAAATACTACATTTCAGCAAAAACTGGCTGTGTTACTAATAACAAGTATTATGGAAGTGTTCCAAATAAATTCTCAACAACTCCAAACGTTATTGGCAGATATTGGTGAGAAGGGGGAGGTAATTTCCCTGAAATTATTATCCATTTTCTATATCTCCTTTTACGTAGGTGAACATTGCCAAAAAGTTCAATGATATATAATATGATATGGGATGTACATCTGCAATTGGACTCAACTTGGAAGTTTGCTGCCAATATGTTTCCCCCTCAATCCCAATCTTTTCTGATTGATGACCTAGGAGATTAAATATTGTTGGAGAAGTGCTTGAAAAACGTGTGCAGTGCACGAGAATGCAAGACTTGCAACACAGACATGTCCGCCTTTTCAGGTATTCATCTTTCAATAGAAATTTCCCTTGTGTGCCCATACTTTGCTCAATAACACCTGGCAGGCGGAAAAGGTTCAACCAGGGGTTGAACACTGCAGGGTTGGGCGGGGTCAGAGGTGGTTTGGATCCGTTCCTTTTTGTATACCCTATGTATTGAAGGAGGTTCGGGTTGATTGGTTGAACTGGGCCAAAAGATGTGCAGGGAATAGCAAACCCTAACCTGTTAGCTATACAGCAGCACCTGGTGGCTGTTGACGCAAGGTTCGACCTCACTTGTCCATTTGCAATAACATATTTGGCGAGGTTTGTGGTGGGCAGAAACAACAATACCCTACCTTACTACAATGGGTACATGTTCTTGTAGGATATTGATTTAGAACACTCAGAAAAATTGGTATGATTTTACACCTAGCAGGTTCAGCATCTATCAAGTGATTAACAACCCAAAATGGCAGCTTCCCTGCAAAACATCAGATTTTGCACGATTTGTGAAAATATTGGCCCTATTTGACAATAAAAAGTAAACCATTATATCTCTTAACGTTTATACAACTGAATCTGAATGAGCAAGTCATTACACACAAACTGTGCAAGAAAACTTAATACAATTCATTTTTTTGGTTTCGTTATGAAAACTATTTATAAGTGAATTATGTATTAATCTGAATTCACATTATTTTTGATGGAAAGTATGACTAGGTAAGTTTTAATGTTTCCAGAGATATGTCAGCTGGAGTATAAGGTGTTTTTTCACAAATGAAGTATAAAAAGTACTGTAATCGAGTGTGAACTAGTGTGGTAACATAGAGCGGAAGTGTTGGCGCCCACTTGACCACCCTTGTTCAATCTTTTCTTCATTGGAAAAGCTGCCGATAGTAATGAGAAAAGCCCGCCTTTCCTTCATGACATGGCATTTTCAAACTTTACTCCTGATTGGTGTCCGTTTGTCCATTTTTTCCCTCCCTTCCGTTCAGTGGTTTCCTTTCCATGCACTATTTCCGTTTTTCCCTTGGACTACCCCACATGTGGTTCATTTATGTTTAAGCCAAACACATGCAATATAATGAAATATCCTTCCATAGGTTGACATGTTTTAAAACGTTTTAACCAATTCCAATTTCCAGATACACCTTTGTAAATGTTTCCTTTCAAAGTGTTTCAAAACAAAAATACACGAAGTTTACCTTTAAAAAGTTACTTTTTCAGCTCCAAGTCGAGTCTTATTAATTTGTAATATGTTGTAAGGGGGCTACATAGCATGATGACTTGATGCTATTGCATTAAGTGGTAATCCAATAAAAAACACCTTACGGTTGTAAAAAATGTACATATAGTACTAAAAAGAAAAATAATGATCATACATTTGAGACATTTCCAACAACTAACGTTCACAAAGCAGCTATTGGAATAAAGTGCTGGTGTTTTTTGTTTTATTTTTTGTTTTTAAGAAAGTGCGATTCTATTTTAAAGCAGCTATTAAGAAGACTTCGATTTATACCCTGTCATTCAACCTGTGTGTGAACTGTGGGAAATTTTCAGACCAGAAATCAAATGCAATAAAAACTTAAATGGCAATCACAGTGGTGGGAACTGGATTTTTCATCAGACACAATTAAATACCAGCTCCATGCAAATTGCAAGGAATTTTCTTCTCAGTTTGAATCCATGAGGCAGATTTCACATGTGTTTGGAAAATACTTTAGAACATTCACACAGAAAAAGCACTGAACATTCATTGTAGTGTTCCCTTAAAAGTATTTGCTCTACAAATGCAAAATATCATAATGTTAACATGTGTTTGTAATTTACTGCATGAACAGTTCTAAATGTTTATAGTAGGTATAGGTATGCATGCAAATGATGTACAATATAATGAAACTGCACTTCCATTCAAAAATTCAGCTAAATAAATCCTTACCATTCATTTCTGTGGTTTTAATTTATTGTTAGTATTATCACAGCAGAAAAGTATTTGTGTGATTTTAAAGGTGAGTTGACAAGATTTTGTAAGGTACCCTGAAACACATACCTAAACAAAGGATAGTCACAAACAAATGAAATGTTGCAAACAAAACATCTGAAGAAATTAGTAAAAAAAAGTTATTAGCACTTTAATTTCAATGGGATAATTAAGTTAAGAGGTTCACCTATGCTAGCCGACCTTTTATCTGGCAAACTTTTGACGCTAATAACTTTTTACTAATTTCCACTGATATTTACTTGCAAAACTAGCTAGTCTACTGTTGGGTTGAGTTTCAGGGTACCTTACAAAAACCGTGTCAGTTCCCCTTTAATTTCATTTTTCCACCTCCAAAAGATGCATGATTTTAAACAGGAATGAATAAAAATAAGCTGAACTAAGCTTCAGGGCTAGGAATGTAACCAAAGGGCCGGCATCTCTCTTTCTCTCTTCTTTACAAACGATATCTATAGGTGTGCCCTAGCAATGGGCCGACTCAATAGCACCATCCATTCAAAAGGTAAATGGGTTATAAAAAGAATTCACGTGTCTCCCTTCTGCACCTTCAGACATGTGCAAACACACACATAGGTACAGCTAACAAGATGCATTTTGCATTCATGTCTCACACACATGCATAATATATAAGTTATGCAATGCACATCTCATGCACAAGGTAGCATGTCTATCAGAGAAGCCGCATTTCAAAAACTTTTTCCCCATCTCATAAACAGGAATAAACTGTTCTTCAATTGCATAAGTTTGTTCTTCTTTACATTTCAGTTAAAGGATTATCCCGTTAATAAAGGGTATAAAAAAGAGTAAGTTATATATGTATGTCATCAAGGATTAAAATCGGAATTTGTACAGTGCAGCAGGAAGAAATGTTTGGAGGAGCATATAAAGAAGAAATCCGAGCAAATATTTAAGAAAAGGGGAAGAGAATAAATAAGCTGTGGACTTTTTCTCCCTTTTCTTTTCGGCCGTTCTTGGGCTTAATCAGATTTTGGCAATTCTTCTTCCACACTAAGACTCCTTTGAAATGATGAAGAAAGGGGGAGCCTTGAGGTTAGGCTGTACACTAAAAAGGAAGGAAGCAGTCCAAGTTGATCCCAGAAGAAAAAAACCAACAAAACTAGTTCCATGTATTGTTAAACAGGCCCATGTTTAAATCAAGGCTTAAATACATGTTCTGTTTTAGAGTAGAAAATAAAGACCATTTCATTCAAAGCCTGAATATCCTCTAATCTGTTTGTTGTTGATGGCTGGTATACATGTTTTTACAATACAGTTGGAGAACAGGTGGTCAGACACACAAAACAGTGAATTTCTATGCATTTTTCATGTAAGTGAATGGAAATAAACTCGGCATTTAGGTGCTGGTTAAATATATCAACGTGTTAATGAACTGATATCAGAATTGTTCACACATTTTGCTTTCCAATATAAAAATACATGTGCGATGAGACAAGATTAATGAATCCTTCCAATCAAAATTCTCCACGGTTATTTATAACCTCATTCATTAATATTGAAACACCTTTTATTTCATGAACAACTTTTTGTCTTTACATTTTAGTCATGTTTTTGGTTGTTCACTGCTATTATAATGGGAATGAAAAGTAACGTTATCTGCACCTTCATTTATTATATTTCACATCCACGTTTTTATATTCCTGCATATAGTATATCTAAAAATATTACAAATGATAATAATTATCATTAATTGCAAACTGTCAATTGGGTTTGCTGCATGAATTCCATTTTTTGTAAACCATTAATGCTTGCAATTTCAACATCCCTTCATTTATGGGAATATGTGGGGCAATATGTATACCATTTCTTGCATTTACTCTAAATTTTTCATCTAGTAAAAATGTGATACACATGCTAAACAAATAAAACAGATTCAAATACTGAAAATCACAAGTTAATAATGATAAAACCTAATTAACAATTTCTAACAGTTAAGGTCTTTTCTTTCAAATATTATTTTTTCATATAGCAGTTTGATAATATATAAAGCCAGTTATATATTAATTTGACTAATTAAGTTTTCATATTATGTTTCATTATTAACAGGCTCCACAACATTAAGCATAACAAGTTCCACTGTAGCATGCATACCATAGGTTTCTCTGCATAACATGCACTCTATACATGCACATAATGGAGAAAAGTTGAATTATGGCATTTTAATACCATTTTGTAAATAATAAAGCCATGATTTCCTGGGGTGCATGGGAAATATTGCTCATAGGTCTACTCGGGACCACCTATGGAGGGTTAAAAAGATCTATAGAGCTATCACACGACTCAACATTGCTGACGCCATTTATGCAAGTATTTTCATGAAAGGTTAGCATGTTGTGAATGTATGATATCAACCACATTTACCCATATGTTTTGTTGGATAGGTGACAATGAGTCAATGAAAACTGTGCAAAATGTATGAATATGGCACAGTCCATGTGTAGGCATATATGGCTAGACCATAAAAGGAAGGAGAGAAAAGAGTGTAGGATTGATGGCGACTTCAAGGTACACCACACAAGAAACTTGATGGGGACGTTGGCAAGAATATAACTCTACACATTCAATAGAAGAGTTGGGACATTTGGGGTTGATACAAGCTTTTCAACTTCTTGCTCTATTGTTATATGAAGCCTGCAATATATACAGA
Source organism: Glomeris marginata (assembly GCA_034696005.1). NCBI lineage: Eukaryota > Metazoa > Arthropoda > Diplopoda > Glomerida > Glomeridae > Glomeris > Glomeris marginata. The sequence continues at coordinate 2,792 of JAQFZQ010002877.1, read as the reverse complement.
TATATATTATTAAAAACCCATAGAGCTATATACGTATGCATAATTTCCTTTAGAGTACATGTTAATATGATACATTATATATTCAAGTATACTTGCATGTACTATAGTAAATTTTAACAATATTTTGTTAGTAGATTCTCGATTTACTGTAAAGTTTTGTTAATTAACACAGATTTGTGAAAATATTTCCTGAGCTTCAATAAATTTCCGTTTTGAATTTTCAGTCACTAACTTATATAGCAATTAGTCATGCAATTTCTTGTTATAGTTTCTAACTTATTAATTGAAATATCAAAAATGCATATTCAAACAAAATAATTGTAGCAATATACTTGCTTTGAAATCATTTTCCTAATCTCAATAATTTCCCCCCTGTAAAAACATCTCATAAAGACATGTACCACAAATGCTTCTAGATAAGACACGTCTTATTTTAAGACACGTGATATCAAATTAGAAGAAAAATAGTATTGTGATATGAAACATTGGTTACAATACATTACAATTATTTTCCAATAATACTATCTGCCTAACTTGACTATTATTTAACATAGGGTCTAAAATTTGCTAAACTTTATATATAATTTGTCAAAAAATCCTAAATGTTATATGAAATGCAGAATAGGTATAGATATATACACTTCTGGCTATTATATTATAGATGCTTTCTTCCTTGAACACACATTTGCCTGGTTTCTGAGCACTGATAACCCAATTTAGCACTTTGGTGACCACAAATGGCCCTCTTCAGCTCGCTCGAGCGGCTCCCCATTGTAGCACCCAACGGTCGGGGTGTGGTGTGCGAGTGTAACTTGGTCCTATAGGCTATTGTCAGGGTGCAACCAACTGAGCAATGCATGGTGGCCATCTTTCAAACATGCATATGGAGTATATAGACACAAGGTAGGCCAACACACAGTGAGAAAACGTGCTAATAAGCAAACCCTCCTCTAATTAAAAGGGAATTTATAGGGTTTTAGTGAAACCTGAAACGATTTGCATTCGCACCAATCGGATACATTTCTCACCCACCTAGCAGCATAAAGAACAAGACTAATGGAAGCGGTTTTCTTGAACATAGTGACAAGTAGCCCAGAAAAATTAGCAGCAATTGTCTAGTGAAGTTCTTTTTGCCTCCTTATGACCTTGCTTCCCACCATATACTGCACATAGTATAACAGGTGGTAATGTGGGCACTGTACACTTGCCCCCCTCCCCTTTTGCCACAACAAATGCATGTCCCCTGCAAGAATGGTTTGCGTGCGGTGCAGTCAAATTGTTAGCACTATAATGGACCACGCGGTCATATAGCAAACCGCCAACAAGTGCTGCAAATATTCTTTTCTTACTCCGAACACCTTTATAAGGAACAGTGTAACCCTCCCCTTTTTTGTGGTAAAGGCCCTTTGCGAAAAAGGAGGGTCTTTTTCTGGGACATCATATGTCTACGCGTAACTTTTTCAATTGGCCAAAGAAAAGACCAGACCATTTTGAGCTTTGAAGCAGAAAAAGAGTCATCTTAACCCTAGGATCAATCACCTGAAGTCTATCCCAAGTGCAAAAGGTAATTCATTTTATCAAATTATCAAAATGTTGCATATAACATTGAAATCCCGACCTTTAAATTACTCACAGGAGATAAAAGTTCTGCAGGATTGTACTATACAAAATGATAATGCAGCAAATAATTCTGCAAAAAATATATTGAGACACTTTCCTGCACAACTTTGTAAAGTTTTGCATAATATTTTTGCAAAGGTTTGAATAAACTTTCCAGTGCATTATATACAAATGGTTTTGCAAAATTTGTGAATGTGCACAAAAACTGTTCATTTTCTGAAAAATTGTGTCAGTAGTGCAGTCTTGTGTAAACTTTTTACGTGCTAGACACTTAAAATTTCCTGCATAACTTCATAAATGTTTGCATAATATTTTTTGCAAAAATCTCTGAATAACCCTTCCAGTGAATTCATGAAGTATTCATTTTCTGCAAAATTGTTCTAAGGAATTTGTGAAATCCTTGTGTATTATATCCCTTTGTAACATTTTATGCAAACATTTTTCCCCAGGGTTAGGTTCTGTTGCATGGAATTCCTCCTAACTGAATTGTCTCAATTTGAGTGGTTAAGGTATATGCACATATTTTGTATATACTAGTGTAAAACAAAAGCAAGTTTGGAATATTGTCTCAACAAATAAAAGTACATTCTAAAAGATAAATGAGGAAATTGTGATTTTGTACTTACGTTTCTTGCGAGGTTCCTCCATATGATGATGTCCCGGAATTTCCATCATCGTTTCGGAGGGATAGGTGTACTCGCAGAGTCCCGGGGAAACGGGAGGAAATTGGGCGGGGGCCACCGTGTCAATCTTTGCGAAACCTTGTGAAAAAGTTCAATTCGGCGTTTTTATCGCCTCTTTTGTCACTTTTCTGCTGGAGCCCACAGACGGAAACGAAGATTTTGTATATAGATGCTGAACTTTGAATATACAGTCTTTTCAACAAATCAATATAAGTACTTCTTCTATTCTACCAGTTCCTATGAAAATAAACAAAAAGAAACAGAAAACAAATTATAAATAATGTTTTATGTCTTGAGGGCAAACAAATCACAAAATTATATTATTTTCAAATGGTTGAGGAGACCGGAGATGAATGCACTACTTGCTTCACAATTATTTTTAGAAAAATCAAAACGCTTCAAGGAAATTATTTATATGGACATTATCTGTTATACATCGTAGTTTGTCTGTATATTTTTCGTATTTGCTTGGGCTCATTATTTTGTCCA